>JAQFYU010000135.1:0-32538 GCA_034694905.1 Ceratophysella granulata | reverse complement strand
AGAAGAATGTTTTCAATGGTGTAAAAATGTGCAATATCGTCGGAGGTTTGTCTGAAATCCCGTTAATAATTCCTCTTCAATTTTAACAACATTACCGAAATTTTTTGGTATTAATTATTTTCTGTATTGCATTCCCCTCCTCAGGTCAAACCTTATTGAACTAAACGAAGCATACTAATGGCTATGGATTATGTATGACAACGTTGCACCTACAAAGATAAGGTGAAGTGGGAAAAGTACTTGATTGTAGGATACCAAACCACGCAAGCGTCGGACTCTGTGGAAGGTTGTGGTAATTTTCTGGGCGGTTTATAACGGTCTCAATTCAGATGGACATACGATTACGGCAGGTGTGAAGTCTGAATACTGTTGAGGCGCAATTTTAGTGTGTGTGTGGATATCAAGTATATAATTAGATTACGAATGATTTCCAGTTTGCATGACAGCGTCGATATCGTTGGATATGAAATATAATATATAATACATGACTATTTTCAGTGCAGCACAGAAGTAATATGAACTCATCGCAAGTTCAGGGATTAACGCAGAGCACGTGATCGATGGCCGATGGCCATTTAACAGCTGGAATATTTATCAAAGGTGATATTGGTTTGCCCAAATAATTACTACGTAGAATATTTGATTAACGTCGATACAATTACAAGTTATGAAATGAAACGAAGCCGCTGGAACCGTGGGGATAGGGAGATCTAAACCATTTAAAAACACTAGTACATGTACTAATGAGCCTAGCAGAAATATGTTACTGCACTGAAAGCAGATTATTTACACAATCGGAATTCGCATGCCTGTTACGATTTCGAGTGAGCATCAGCAACTCAAATACCTCAATATTTGCTTATCAAACATGCAAACTGTCCCAGTTATGAAATGAAAGCAATCATACAATGAAACGAAGTAGATCCGTGTGGATTGAAATCACACGTTTAGTTGTTTAATTGTTTAATTTTAAGACTGAATATGGAACAGGGATCTTGGAAGTTGCAACATGACGCACAAACCAAACTTCGGAATTATTTTGAATAACTATTTTAAAGACTAAAAGCAACCTTAAAGTATTTATTGCGTGTACTCAGATTACAATAATGAAACTCTACTATTTCTAATTAGAAAACGTTAATTCACAGGAAGGCATAATAGTTTACAGAAATATTGCATGGAATAATTTAACTAAACTTGTTCAATTGCTTTTAAGTTTCGTCCTCAGTAGTTACTAGTTACTCGGAATCCGAAGACTCCTTAGATGCATCGGAAATACGTCCATTCTCAACTATGTCATCTTCCTCGTCCTTATCTGAGAGATCGGAATCATCGGAATTCACTTCCTTCAGAGTGTCATCATGAGGCAAGGACTTCAAATTCCGTGTGAAGGCTTTCAAAGATTGGATTGCACTTCGCCCGCATGACTGTGTATACAAGAAATTGGTTGTAGGATTTGTCGAATTTTGCAGTTCTCTTAGATTGATTGGTGGTATTGAATAGAATCCCTTACCTTGCTCAATCTTTGGACTTTTGCGATGATACTCGAAACCATTGATTTGTCACAACCTTCCAAATTAAGGAGCTTAAGACCTTTAGCTAATGGAATCATATCTGGTCCATACTTAATGAGTGTCAACTCGTTAAGAATTGCAAAGACCAAATGTTCGTGCGGAAGCTGAAAAAAATCAATTCAATTATTCTATGGTAACATGTATGCCGATCATTTCAAATTCACTAAAATATCCCATCCTACCCTTGGTCTAGGAATAAATTTTTCCAATTGCCGCTGATCGGTGCTCCTAATTATGAATGCAATTAGTTTGTCAGGACTTGCATCAGCTGCGGGGTTCTCTCTCGCAGCCGTCACGAACTTCCGGACACTAGAATTGCATTCAAAATAATACGCATCGTGAATTGAATCAAAAATCGAAACATCAGTAAATGAAAGCTGAGTACTCACACAGGAACTAAAGCCTCCACAGTCATTATAGCTTGTTTCTCTCCTCGCTTTGGAAACAGTGGCAACCAGGCAGTGATTTCCTTGTGGGTCTTTGTAGCTTCTGATGGATCCAACAAATAGATGACATTAATATTTAGAGTAGGCCTTGTTATTGTTAATAAAGTGTTAAATTTACCGTTAGCCGGATTACTCCACAATGTGATGAGAGCTGATACCATTTTTGGATCACACATGCGACCAGCCAAGTGCAGCTTGATTATGCCACTCACTCCGATTTTGACGAGACTCAGACTCTGGAAGTAGAAGCAGAAGGGGAACGATTTTAAAATGCACACTTTGCACTTTAAGCCTAGATTTCTAAAATACGGAATTTTTCTAATCAAAGCTTACTTCAGATCGGAGGAAATGCATTATGAGCAAATCATAGTTGGACTGTCCCTCACGCTTCACAGAAATGTCAATCTCGAGATGATCCTTAATTCTATTCCATATTTCTTGGACGACGGGATCATCTAAATGATTCGAAGTGCATATGTATATTAGTGGAACTGTACGAAGGATTTCTGACAAAAGGATTTTGTTACAAAATGAAAACTACGCTTAAATTGCTACTCACTTTCAAACAAAAGGATTCCATACTCCAGAATGAGATTAAATATGGCTTTGAAGGCCTCTATTTGAACACCTTCGTCGTCAAATCCAAGAGCCTGCATGCAAACCAGCATAGCTTTCAGGGCATCTTCCTTGCTACAAAGCCCAACCATGCCGATCACTTTCACAACGAGTGTTCGAATTGATTCCTCCTCACGCTGTAAATAATTTAGAGTATTCAGATTTCACTAGTCAGCTTAATTAGAATATTGTTCTACTGGTGCTTACCATCATATTCTTTGTAACATAGAAGTCGTAGAAGTTCCGGGTGTAGTTGGAGACATGATGAATGCGGCAAAGATGAATACACATGGCTGACAATGCAAGTGTCAAGGCACCCTCTGGGTACACCACGTCCTCAGCATTCATCTGTGACTGTTCTTCAACAGGCTCTGGACTAGATCGAACTTTCTTCGCATCGTCCAAGTCGTTAGAAACTTTGTCAATCTCCTCCTGGAGAGCGTGAGCCTTGAGGAAGTCATTACTGTTCACAGCGCTTTCTTTTTCTCTCTGAAGATTATGGCGTTTATGGAGAAGAATCCCAATCTAATAGATTTCAAATATATCTCAGTCCTGGAAAGGCTCAACCATCACGAACTACAGCATATCCTAATCCTAATCTAGGATTTGGTTGACGGATCTAACCTTCAGCTTTTGATCTCTGCGAACTGTCTCATTTGAATATTGAAATCCAACTGTCTTGTTCACCGTGAGATCACTGGTGTCGGCTGATTTGCGAGATTCCAGTAAGACTTGAAGGATTTCCACAAATATACGTTCCACATTGACCAGTTGGTGTTTATAGAAGAGTTCCAATAGTGGACGGATCTGAATAACTTCCAAGTACTTGTATCGAAACAGCTCGTGGACCACACCAAGCAGCTCCCGTCTATAGTATTGGGGGAAGAAATATTAAGAAATTGGACGTGGTTGAAGGCTTGAGATTTCAAATGCTTGATGAAATGAACGTATGCTTACCGTCCGGCTTCTTCGGGTGTTAAGACCATAGCTACTTGGAGTAACTCGTAAAGAACAACACGATCTACTTCCATAACATTCGTAGTAGTCAATTCCATATACCTGAACGCAAAGTGGAGAACTCATTTCCAAATATTCATTTTCTTATATCATCAAAATTGATTGTATGAGGTTTACCTGCTGAGATAGCTACAGAAGTCATTAACACTCGGCATCAACATTTCCATGCAGTATGCATTTTCAGAAAACAGCGCAGCAACAAATCTCCAGAAGAAGGCCTTCTCCGCTGAAATCCGGTCCAATGGAATTAATTTGTTTTCCCAAATGGATAAGTCCACTTTCTCAAATGTAGCTGTCTCGCCATTCCTGCAGACGGTTTACTATCATGAGTTGGACACAAACAAGAGCACGAGAAAGTACAATATCACTATCGACATCACACTTACTTCATAATGCAAGAAAGAACCATATTGCATAGATGGCGATTCTCAACCACGTCTAACTTGCTCAGCAACAATATCAAGTCACCGTTACAAGATTCTGTCCACCTAGTAAGAACCAATTCCGCGGCAATTCGGACACTCTCTGTTGAATATGATTAATTGCTATAATTCCGATCGACTGGTGAGATCGGATGATTATATAGCTGAGTATTTATTTTACCAGTTTTCTCAGCCAGTCCAAACTGAAGGATTCGACTTCGCGTTTCAACAGGAATTGAGTCAATGTCAACTTTATTCCAAATCCCCGTGAATGCAAGTTTTCGCACAACCTCATTCATGTCGTAGATTTTGTCGAACAGAAATTCAACGTCATCTGTGGCGTTAAGAAGAGACTGTAAAGCCATCTTGCGGGCATCATGATTTGGGTCATGTTTCACACAGAAGCGAAGACCTGCAGAGAACAGAAGTGAATTTTTATTTTGAAGCATTTAAATGAACAGCTCAGGCTTGTGCTTACTCTCGATAATTGGTTCGGAAATATCCTCGAATTTTATGAGATGCTTCATCGCACCTGCACTCCTTGCACGAACTATTGCACTCTTGTCCTACGTAAAATCAAAAAACAACGAACATCTAAGCTCCATTTCTGGTTGGTTTTGCAAGTCTTAGAGTCAAAGTGTATTGCAAGAAGTAGCTTACTTTAGAACGATGCAAGAATATGTCCAGAACTTTTGACTTCAGTGGTTCCTCGAGCTCATTTGGCTTCAGTTCAATCAATATGGAATTGATCAATTCTAAGATTCTTACTCTCACTTGAACTCTTTGATCTGTCTGAAACTACAAAGAAAGAACAATCCGTGATTGTCGATGCAACCGTTCAAGCTAATCAATTGACCTCCGACCAATATTGATTAACTTACCTTGGTACATTCTTTCAATGTCCTGAGCTTCAGAACAACATTTGGATTATCGTTATCATTCGTCGTGTCCATGTCCATAGCCTCTTCGGACTCAGTCGCCTCCTGTAGTGTTTTGTAAATTCCACCTGCTACAACACTGTGGTAGAATTTAATAATCCGCTCACTCTTCTTTCCCTTTTCCTTTAAGCCAAACGGGATGATCATGACTCGAAGAAGAACTTTCGCCAACATCTTGGGTTCCACCTGACAAAGACAGACAGTAAAATGTACGTGGAAGATGTCAATTTAAATAGACACAACAACGTCCTTAGATATAAAGCAAGGCAGAAAGAAATTACCTCAGTGTCGGAGACTGCTTCACTCAGTTCGTTCTTCAGCTCTGTATGCTTTCCATTTTGAGCTTTTTCTAGTATGCCAGTAACTAAGTTAAGCACTCGCATCTGTTTCATTTGGTCCGAAGACCTTGAGGACACGCCTGGCATCTTGGAAGCAGAATATACAGTCACGCGGGCAAGTGGGATTTACTTTTGTGTTCTGGAAATGGTAAGAGACCGTTGTTAGATTTGGTCAGGTTAAAAGTTAGAACTTAGAACACTATTAGAACGCACGTGTTTTAGAGGGTTCAGCGATAGCAAAAGGTGCACACACATGTGACATGGATCACAAATCACAACATCAAAAGATGTCAGGTTGGGTGAACCGTGTACCTCTTATTTGAAGGCTCTAAGAATTCTGAGTACCAACACCAACCAGAACCAACAAACAAGGAATCTTACCTCAGTCAATCAATAGATACGCATTCAGTTGTTAGTCAACGTCAACAGTGGAGTGGAGGGAGAGTCACGCTTTAGAAGTTGTAGTTAATAAGATGGAACGATGGACGAGGCACTACTCGTATTTCCGCACGGTAGGCGAAGTCCGAACGTCTTAATTGTCTTCCAAATCCGAAGTAAAATCAAAAGTCGAAACGTCGAAAGTGTGTTTCTCTCAAAAAACCATAAGTACAAAACGAACCTCGCTTGGCTGCTGCTGTGGTCTATTTTTGTTGTTGGCTAGTCTATTTCATACTCGCGCCTAAATTCAGAATCGCCGCACTATTTACTCTATGATGTAGAAGAGCAGCATGTAGTAATACGCTGCTTCACAGTACCCCGAAACACGAAACAACAACGTCGTGTCAACTGTCAACGTCAACTGCTGTGCTGTGCTAATACGAGAATGTAGCTGTAGAAATGTTTCATGAATGACATTTGAAGAATGTCGTAAAATAATTAGATTCCAATCTGCATGCTCCTTTAACATTAGCATAAGCTACTTATTGAAAATTGTACTATTCAAATCGGCTTCAGTATTCCGATTACGAAACTAGCAAACAAAATATTGTACTCCAAATTGCATTTGCATAGTACATATATGTATAATAACTAATATTGAATTGATGTATGTATGCACTATGCACTTGTCCGCTCCGCATCTCCACATGCAATGCAGTAACGTGTTTTTGAAAAGCCCCTCGAACAGAAGCTGAAGCTTCCACGACGATTCTGTATACTTCTGTATGTAAAATTGATGATAACTACATAAGTTGCACTTAGTGTGCTAATGAATGCATGTATGAAATACTGAGATTTCTGGATTAACGAAATCACATTTCAGGAATTTTGGGTACTAATGTACATTGCGATCAGCATGGAGCTGAAAATATAATACATAGAATTTCCCATTTGCATTCACAATACTTACAGTACAATCCACATGATTCGATCGGATCTCCGATGTTCTACATTTGCATTGATATATCTGTGTACAACATAGTTCCTACAAATATACATATATTTATATGCGAAAGTCAAAACGGCGTCCTTCCTGAAATATTGATAAAAACTACTCAAATTCCTATAAAATATAATACGTTTCCTCTATTTCGCGCGCACTAAACTTTCGCACTAATATTTAGAACGAATCTAGCGTACTACATGATGACACAAGTAAAATGAGTATTATTTCCGTTAAAACTTCAATCAATACAATACCATCGAGTTTAATATTGAACCGAAATTGAAGTACAAACGCAAGTAAATCGATAACAATAATGTTGATAGAAATATAATTTTGAAAATGTTTTAATAATGATCGTTGTGAATTTGTTGAGGGATTTGACCTACATATTTTCGTCGGAATTTATGGGCCACCAAGACGTTGAAGGTACTTGAGGTTGAGTCCAAGAAGATGGTTAAAATTCTCAGGTCCATCAGCCCCATAACGATTCTGGACAGTCATTTGATTTTTGTTGGGATTGTAGAAACGACGTTGTGGGAACTGACGCTAGAATCAAAATAACGATGAGGAATTAGTAAATATAGTAAACCCAAGATTTGCGAACATGATAAAATTTGCCTATGCTATTTTGTGCTAAGTGTAACCGAAAATACGATTTTAGCGGCATATAAATTTAAAATACTTACAGAAGCTGCATATTCCGGAATACCAGCGCCGCCTGCGCCACCAAGTCCAGGCAGACTAGGCAAATTTGGGACCTGTCGCGCTCCCCTTGTATAGGTCGGGCCTCCATATCCTTGCCTCTGAAAGTATACAGACAGAAACGATGTAAGCACTTTGTGGTGCAAAATTTTGATCAAATAGAAAGAATAAATATTTTAAAATTTTATACTGTTTTCAAAATAAATATATTTATGTAGTATAAGTATATGTCACCTGATATTCAGCATGGACGAGTGCAAGCGCGGAGAAAGCCACGACGATGATGAGCCAGGAGCGCATTTTCTCGCCGGAAGTCGAAAAACGTAAGATTTTCAGTTATGAACTGAGGTTAAGTTGCTATGTTAGTTGAAGTTGAGAGACTGATGGAGATTGAACGAAGTCTCAAACCTATTTATACTTTGGCTTGGTATCGTGGTAAATTGAAAAGCTCGCATGCCAAGGTACCAAGAATCCATGGTCCAACTGAATAAGGAGACACTGCGCATCGCGAAATGTGTGATGTGTCAATTTCTAAATAGCGGATGCGGCTTCATTTCATGAGATGAAGTAGAAGCTGAAGGACGGAATGCGCTTGTGTACACATCAAAAATGTTGAAAGGCGCTCGGGTAATACTTGGATTTCGATTTGGCAGTCAGAAATGTAAATGAAGAGCATTCCAGTTGTGTTGTAAGTTGTAAATGAAGAACATTTCACAAATATTTATTGTTACAGTTATGTTCCATTCATTCATTTCGCAATTGAAATGCAAGCTAGCACATTGCAATTTTCGTAGAGCCAATACTCACAGCTCAAAGTTCACAAATTCCAGTATGCCCATTACTTACATGTGTACTACTTTTTTACTACCATTATTTGTAGCAGTACTATCAGGATCTGTCGCCAATTTCCAAATATTATATGCAATGCGGAATGTGGAATAAATATGACAACGATAATGGTTAGGAATCAGGAACGCGTATCTTCTTTGCACGTTTTCCGTCGGAATAATTTGATTGTGTTATAATTTTTATCTTATTTCGTTTCTATTTTACTTTTTCTCTGCTTTCTGATAATTTTACTCAATAGCATCAACTTTCTTATTTTGAAGAACCACGAAAATGCCGAATTTCTGTTTGATTAATGGATTGAGTAGACCCTGAGTTCGGGTTCGGATCGGATGGATAAGAAAATGCAAGATTCGTGTCAGTTTCAGTTGTATGTCTTCGTGAAATTCAGGAATTCACAAGATATAGATAAAAACTCGTTTCTAATTACGATTTACGATATCTTCCGCATCTTCCCCGTTTAAATTTATATATGAAGAAATGCTAGAATCGAGCTTTGGTGTTGTTTGTAAATAGGAATTGATTGCACAAAACAACAGCGTAATACACACTTCATACAAATTTTGGGTTCCTCTAGCACAATATTTCATTACTTTGAAACATTGGAATTTGGAATTCCTTTTAAATGAGCATAAGTGTTTTGACAATAGAGGATTCTCTAATTTTAATAATTTGCGACTGAACATATGAAATAGACGAGTCTGTTTGATTTTCTAAAAATTATGAAATTTATACCTTCGCATCACCAAGCACCACCGCACCGCCGTGAAAAAATGTCGAATGACAATGACGCCACAGAGAATTCGCTGCGGTGCAGTATTCTTAATTACCAAGGCTCATTTCTTTTAAAGGCGAATATATATTCGACGGTCAGTGTCAGCACATTTTGCAAAATCTAGATCAGTTAGCGCTGGCGGTCACAAGACACAATGTCCCATTTTACAATTCGATCTTTGTAAATGAAAAGATGGGCGAATTCCATTTCATTGTGTCAGGGAATGCTTTTGGATTTCTTAGTCGTATGATGAATGATAATTCAATAATCAAATCAAATCATAAGCTGGTATAAATAGCGGATTAAAGCTGAGCAGAAGTCATCATTCAGTCTTCTCAAGTCAAGTCGTCATCATCAGCTTTCCAGAATTAACGCCGGATTCAGGAAATACATCACCATGCATCTCTCTATCCCAATTCTTCTTTGTATTGGTCTAACGGTTGCTCTGGCCGATCCGATTCAGTACTATGCTCGGGTAAGGAAACACATAAGATTTATACAATAATTATAAATTATTATCTTGGTCTTATTTTCGGGTTGAAAATTATCACAGTTTATGTTTCAATACTAATAGTTACTCTTCTAAATCACTTTCCAGGAGCCTGTTCGTAGCACACGTCAACTGGACGGACTGTAAGAAAATTAAGCAATCACTTCCGACATAGAATAAAAACCATTTGAAACCTTGCAAATTTTTTTTAAATACAGGCTCCGACTTCATGGAGAGCGTCCCGAGAACTATGAGTTCAAGCTTCCACGAGAGGTGAGATTGACAATTTCCAATAAGCATTTCGAAATTGCAGTTCACCTGTTGACCTTTATTTTGAACCTATTCTTAAAACCTATTCATTCTGTTTCCAGTACTACTACTTCAACAAAGGTGCTGGATTTCCCCCATCTGCATTTAAGAATGGCGGACCAGGAGGACCTGGTCCACGTGGACCTCCTGGACCTCGAGGACCTTCCGGATTTGGACCCGTTGGATCCAGCTTCAAGCGCCCTGATGCCAGCTATTACACGGATGATCGTCTGGCCGTCCATGACCCCCAGGTCAACAGTCTTCTCGGAGTCATCCTCTAATCTGTTCCCATTTGTGCAAATTCAACCAATGACAATTCATTCTAAACCTTGGTAAATTCAGAACAGAATTATATTCAATTCATTAATAAAAATACAAACCAATTTCGAAGTCAAGCGTATAACATTTAGTATTTATTCATAAAATTCCATACTTCGTCTTCTCAAATCTGTTATTCACATAATAAATACTTAGAATTGGTTTAGCAGCCGCACGAATCAGACATAGAAAAAGGCACCTATGGCCTAGATACCTTAAAATTGTAGTCGACGCATCCGGGTTTGTTTCCTTCTATTCAGGTAGGAGCACATAGACGTCGTCTAGTACCCACTAAGTAGTATTAAATTGTTTCACTGCCAACTGCGACAACCCACTCAACATCTTGTCAATTCTCAGATTGAGTCGTCTTAGTTTTAACAGAATTGAATTTGCATAATTTACCAATAAGTTCCAGGTTCAAGTTCTCAGCGGAAGACAGAGTACAGTATTGGCAAGTCCCTTGACATGGGACTCTTTGAGTAAAAACGTAGGTAGTGAAGAAGGCACTTGTTGAGAAGCGGTAACAAAAGTGGACGTAGTGAGACATGGCTAAGGCACCTTGCACCTTCCTCGAATCCTTGAGTGACCCAAGAAGTCAGGCAAGACTAGAGCTCCTCGAAGTAAGCAACTCTCGACTTGGTCGAACCAGTCCGAATCTGAAATGGAATGAAGTAGTAAAATGTTAAATGTACTCGAAAGAAAGTCACGGATTGTTAATTCAGATTTTTTTGAAGCTACCTTTCTCAGTGTTGAGTACTTATTTTCTCCTTGAAGAACTTGTTCCTGGTGGAGAAGATCGTAGTTGGTCGTTTTGTCGTCCAGCTTGAGCCCTTCGATCTCCGTCTTGAGTTCCCTCAGCTGTTCCTGTAAACTCTTACTCTTCTCCAGGTAGTCCACTCGCTCCTTCTCGATTTCCAAGTTGAGTGGGTCGAGGTCAAGTGCGGGTGGGCCGAGGTCCTCGTAGCGTTCTAGAACTTCCCGCCCACTCACCAACTCAGGACTCAGCTGAAGGAGAGGAAGGAAGAGTGGCTGCGTTAGGCTGGGACTCGGACTGTGATGGGCTTGATGGAGATCCCTGCAGCAAAACAGAAATTATTAGGAAATGAGCTGGAGAGCTTTGAAAGCATAATTCGACGCCTCATTGAGGTCGGGCCTCATCTTCGTTTCTTCAATTTATGCTTCCACTCTACATTACAGTGAGAAGAACTTTAAAGATAACATGGTCAGAGATGGAGAGGCGACGGACTCTGATTTCTTGAAGTTTACAAAAGATTTGCATGGTTCGTACCTGAGTAGCTTGTCTGTATCCCTTCCGTTCATGTCTGGTCGGACGGAGAGCCTGGGTGACGGTGGGTACTGAACGGCGGGTTCTGAGAGGAACTGAAGAAGCTTCTCCTTGGCCTCCTTCTCAGCCAGTCGGGCTTTGAGCAGCTCGTTCTTGAGACGGTCCGCTTCCATTGTCCGCTTGTCCGACTCGGCCATAATTCGAGCAACGATCTGCTCCGTCTCCTGCATCCGCTGCTCCATCAAAACCTTCTCCTCCTCCGTCTGAGTAAACGATATTTGAGTTTAATCGGAGAATCTACCGCCAGAGAAGCCAGCAAGTGGCTAAAATAGGTTGCTTGGTTACCTTAATTGCTGTCTGTCGAATCCGCTCCGCTTCCATCTCGGCCTCTGCAGCCTTCTGATTTAGCAAAGAAGCCTCTTCCTCTGCCACACGCGACTTTTCAGCTAATAACTCAGCTGCCTCTTCAGATCGAATCTAATTACATTGAAGAAAGGATTCAAATAACTTGTACAAAAGCACTTGATTTGTTCAATCGTTCGATTCATTTCGATAGACTTACGAGTGCCTCCTTAGCCAGTCGAATTTCTTCCTGGTATTCGACAAGCTTCTGTTCCAAAACAGCCTTGTCCCGTTCCGCTGCCTCCCGTAGCTGCTTCTCTCTTGCCAGTTTGCTCCGTTCCAGCTGACGTCTTAGTTTCTCTTCCTTGGCCTGAGTTTTCATCTGTTGAAGGTCCATAGGGTCAGGTCGACGACGACGCATGAAGAGATCGTGATTTCCAATGCAGAGCTCCAAGATTAACTTATTCATACGGAGCTTGGAAGAGAGGAACGAAAAGTTAGGGGCTCCTTTGTCCACCGGCTTGATGCTGAACTTCTTGTCATCGAAACTGATGTTCCGGATTTCTGACCAAGGGAAGCTGATCTTGGGCGTCAGCTTGTTTTCCTTTTCGTAGATGTTTAGACCCAGTGCAGTCACGCCCAGCCACAACTCGCTGTCCTTCTTATTCTGCTCATGCAAGAACAATATACCTTTTTTAACATAATATTGTTCAATTTCACGAATAGAAAGAGATATTGACTGAACTTACGTTGATTGGGAAATAATTGACGCCGTACATGTCGAGGTCTTGTGTAATTTTGAGGTACTCCATCTCGGCCTCGTCCCTTGCCATGCCGCGATGATCCGCATACCATACCTTGATCCTCTCTTCCCACATTTCAGGTGTCATCTGGTACTGGTCAATAACTCGTTGAGGAAGAGAGTCTTCTGAAGCCAGCATCCCCGCAGAATATGTCACCTCGTCGTAGTCTCCGTACTGAAATCCACACAGGTGTGAGTGTAATTCAATATCCTACACTTCTATTTAACCTCTAATTCAATGAATGAGTTGAAGGGCTGAAGATTACTTTAGCCTGAACGGCGTAGGATGCAAGAAGGACGGAAGCCTCAGGTGGACAGTAGATGTCCATGGTCAGGATCGCTTGCTTGACCTGGAGGAAGAAGAGATGCTGGGTGATGTCCTGGACTAATTCCTCTGCCACATCTTCCGGGTAGAACTTGGCCAAGAACGTGAAGTGTACAGGGTCTTCACGAATAAGCCCTTGCTCTCGTACTGCAAAAATGAATAAACTTATGAAATCAACATAATTAAATTGAATAAGAAACATTTATTTTTTAAATAATGTTAATTATCACTAAGTATAGACCTTTCTTCTCCATTTTGAGCCACTGGACGTTTCCTTTGGTGTCCTCGTACTGCAGACCAAAGTACCACATCTCACGCAGGCCAATTGTTCGACATATAAGTTCAAACAATTCCCGGCCAGTTGCCTTCCACTAAAATATGCAATTATTCAAATCAGGTCATTTGTCAAGTATATTGTATTTAGATTAGGATCGTGACTCATGACTCAAAGTTTACCTGGAGGTCAAATTCGAGCTCGGCATCCATTGTGACGACTCTGACCTGAAACGACTTGAACGTGGGTAATTTCTTCTTGAGCATTTTGTTGTTATTGCGTGTCCAGAATCGCTTCAGCTCATTTCCCTCACCACCCCCAGATCACCTCCCACTCATCCTGTCACCCGTTCACTCTTGCTGACTCCTTTTGACACTCTATGCCCCTCCCACCACCGCCCAGACAAAGCAGGTATAAGGACGAGTGAGCGCCGTAGAAAATTTCCAAACTTTATCTTGATTACTGTGGAAACTCTAGGTCAGAGGTCAGAAGATAAAAAATAAAAACAACAAACAAAACAAAAATATTATTGATGACACATTGATTTGGAATTATTTTTGTTATTGTTGGGAGTGACGACGGCCAGAGAATTCAAATTGCCACCCGTTCGAAACATATTAGGAATCCCAGGTTGGCATATCTCCCCACTGCTTCATCACAAACTTGCTACAAATAGAAATGGTATTTGACTGTAGAGTATAAATCAACATGAATTATGTGTTTTCCTAAACAGTATTGATAGCAGGGTCAAGTTCGTTTTTTCGAGATAGACCAAACTAATTCAAATGCAGACTGAATTGCTTCTACTTCGATTTGCGTCAAGTCAGATTTTCTGGTATTCAGACCTTTGAAATTAGATTTAACCGTCGAACTTAGAGTTTTACTAGGTTTTGTTTAATTGGTTCAAATAAATTTTCGTATATCTATATTAACATTTAACTACTACATAAGGAATCTGTAATCTGACTTAATATTGAAAATCCTTCATCATAAAAATTGGTGGAAACAATATCTGCCAGGTATCCCAGGCTTGTACTACTTCTGCCCGTTCGCCGTAGAGACGCTGGGACCTTTTGGCGGCCAAGCCCTTGACCTCGTGAAAGACATTGGTGCTCGGCTCTGAGCCACTTCCGGTGAACCCAGATCACAGTCCTACCTTATACAGCGCATCAGCATTGACATTCAACGCGGCAATGCCGCCAGTGTTTTCGCTACAATTCCTCCATCCGCTCAGTTCAACGAAATTTTTAATTTATATATCTACTATTTTATCCCGACATTATCACACGAACTGTAAAAGTTTTATTTGTGGAAGCCTGAATAAAGGGTTGTAGTTATAATCGAAATACTTTTATGAGGCTTACTACAAATCTACATTCAATTTGAATTTAAAGCTACAATTTTAATAGTTGACTATATTATGCTATTAACATAACTAACTAAATGCATCGCGATGGAAGATGTTGTTGCAACTTTGTATGAATTTTTTCACATTTCGCAGTTTTATAATCGTATGCATTAATCCTAAAAATAGTTTTAGTAATCTGCATCTCGAATTTTTACTAACTCTCAGCCGGTTGACAAGTCGCCAACTTGCAATTTGCGGCAAAATTCGTATTTCTGGATCCACGTGCAGTGAACGCATGAGAGAAGGCGTAAAGTTTATAGCCGGTACAAATATATACATTGTACGTCCAAATCATTATTTCTGTTTTCTGTTATCCAGAGTTAACGTTATTTGACAATCGAACTTCAGCTTAATTTTGGTTTCGGATGTGACACAGTTCATATCAAACAAAACAAGTATGTTGAGGAAGACGTATGTGGAGCAAGGACCGCTCCACACGTCAGTTTCTGGCCTGACATTCAGCCTTTATTCGGCAAAGGAAGTCCGTCAAATGAGCGTAGTCAAGATTCTCACACCGCTTTCTTTCAATCCACTAGGACATCCGCTCCCAAATGGACTCTATGACCTCAAAATGGGTAACTTTTAAAATGAACGATGACGATGGATGACATAATATGTTAATTACAGGCAATAGGGCAATCTGGAATAAATCCTGCCTAAATTTACTGTTCCTTCATTTATCATTATTAATTAAACGTATATTATTCTATATTGAGTATTTGCAATCCAAAGTCTACAATGTCAAAGTTATGAGCGCTTCCTTCCTCTTTGCCCAGGACCCGTTGATTCAAGAGCCATGTGCCTGACATGTCAACAAGGCCAGATGCACTGTCCAGGTCACTTTGGTCACATTGAGCTCCCTCTTCCCGTAATCAATCCACTCTTCTCCAAGACTTTGCTGCAGATTTTCCGTCTCTCGTGTCTGGTCTGCCACACTGTCACCCTTCCAGGTAGTACAACCATTCATCAAACGTCTAATCGAGCGTGGAATGACAAATGACAACTAGTATAAAAAATAATGTGCTTATTTCAGGTCTTATCAAGTACCTTTGTGTAACTCAGTTGCGCTTGCTGAGACGAGGTATGGTGAAGGAAGCAATAGAGGCAGAGCAGGTTATGACGGAGGCCATGGCCATGGAACAGGACGGAAAGAAGCTCAAGGCTACCAGAGGCGATAGCGAAGAAGCGCGGGCAAAGTTTCTTACTTATATCACTAATGCTCTCAAAGGTAAATCGAACGGTCAGAATAAGTGATAAGCTGATGTGTGTGACCAAATCATAATGATTTGATTGTAGACCGCATAGAAGATGTTGAAATTGACTACGAAGCGTCGACCCAGAATGGAGAGAGCTTGCGTCAAGCAGTGACCAAGCGGGTTCTTTCCTATGCCAAGATGAACGTGAAATGTGAAGGATGTGGTACAGTATGCAAGAAGATGATGCTTTACGAGTCCAAACTTGTGTACACTCTGTCAAGATCACTTCGGAAAACTCGGAAGACCAAAAGCACGCGTCCCACCAAAAGGAACCTTCTCGACTTTGATCTGGACGAAGGTGACGGGTCCGTTCCGGAACAACAAGATCCAGAAGCGATTCAAAAGTACCTCACGCCCTTGGAAGCCAGGTTCGATCTTCTGTATTCATGCTGAATTTTTAAATACCATTTAGTATTTATACCTTTTGTTTACTTGCAGAGATCATCTGCGTCAAACATGGGTAAAGGAAGAGGAGTTTTTCTCTCATCTTTTCCCAGTACTCGCCACGACATCCACCGAGTTTCCCACCGACCTCTTCTTCGTCGAGGTCGTCTCTGTCCCACCGCCCAAGAACAGACCGGTGAAACATTTTAGATGTAAAGCGTCACTACATCAAAATGAAAATCTAATGTTCTGCTATTTGTGTTTAGTCTCAAATGGTGAACAACATTCAAGTGGAACATCCACAGAACCTGTCACTTCGTCACGTCGTCTCTTCTGCTGCTATGATGATCTACGCCCTACGTGCAATCAAGAAAGGAGTTGAAACTCTCCCACCTGACATTCTCGTGAGTCAATTTTGACATTGATGTGACAATGACATTAATGAAGCTAGAGTTTTCAATCTCATTTTATTCCACAGAAAGCTTTAGACGGTGTGATGGGCAAGTCGCTGAACGACAAGCTTGAGGTTATCTGGAAGGAACTTCAGTTGGACGTTGACCATTTGCTTGACCGTGACAGAGGTGTTGGAGTCCAGGGCAATTTGGCGAGTCAGATGATTGGTTTGAAGCAGGTTATTGAGCGAAAGGAAGGTCTTCTCCGTATGAACATGATGGGTAAACGTGTCAATTATGCTGCTCGAACTGTCATCACGCCAGACCCTATGATCCACATTGAGGAAATTGGCGTCCCTGACGTTTTTGCAAAGGTTCTTACTTTCCCAACTCATGTCACGCCATGGAATGTGGCACATCTCCGAAAACTGGTTCTCAATGGACCACTAGTCCATCCAGGGTAATTTTAGATCCTTCGACCTTGCAGTCAAAAAATTACAAATAACTCCACAGAGTATTTGAATTCCTTTCTCTGATTTCCAGCGCCGTATCAGTAGAGAACGAATTGGGTCAGGTGAGTCGTCTGAGTGCGACGGATCGTTGTCAGCGAGAAGGAATCGCTGCTCGTCTTCTTGTACCAGATAAAGCTGGTCCTGGCAGCTTCAACGGCATCAAAACTGTTTATCGCCATCTTCAGAATGGTGACCTGCTACTTCTCAACCGACAGCCTTCTCTTCATCGACCTTCCATCATGGGACACAGGTAAGTCAGATATCAAGCACCTCAGTATTACGTTAACAGAAATTGATTGACCGCAGTAATTTTGTATTTGATTTTAGAACTCGTGTTTTGTACGGTGACAAAGTCTTTCGTCTCCACTATGCCAACTGTAAACACTACAACGCAGATTTTGATGGGGACGAAATGAATGCCCATTTTCCTCAGAGTCATGTTGCCCGAAGTGAAGCAGCGAATCTTGGTAGGAAAGGGCACCATGAATACTTAACAATGTTTATATATTCATCTCGAATCCTGTGATCTCTTTTTCTAATCCAGTGAACGTGTGCAGTCACTACTTGGTACCGAAAGACGGAACTCCGTTAGGCGGCCTTATTCAGGATCATATCGTGGGAGCTGTAAAGATGACGATTCGAGGTCGTTTCTTCACTCAAGCAGACTATGAGCAGCTCGTCTTCTTTGCTCTGAGTAACTACAGTCGACGAATCATCACAGAGCCACCTACAATTCTCAAACCAGTGATGCTCTGGTCAGGAAAACAGGTCGTGACTACAATCATCCGGAATTTGGTTCCTCCTGGGCGAAAAGCACCCACTTTCACTTCTTCCGCCAAAATCAAATCAGACGTGAGTTCCACTTCCCCGCGTGGATAGTATTTAATGAAGTAGATCTTCCCCTGTATACTATAGTTGAGTGATGGTCGTGTTTGCTTTTCTGGTGCCAGGAATGGCGCCAGATGGATGCTAGACCCTTTCCTGTTAGTGGTCATTGGGGTCCTGATACGATGTCCGAGTCGCAAGTCATATTCCGGCATGGACAGTTACTCACAGGAATCCTGGACAAAGTTCATCTTGGAGCAACGCCCTACGGACTCTGTCATGCATTCTATGAAGTAGGCTTTCGAATCTATGATCTGAATTTATGTGCCGCTTATTCCTGGAAAATATGAAATAGTAATTTTGCTGTTTACTTAGTTGTATGGAAACGAAGCTGTTGGAGGTCTTCTGAGTGCATTTTCTCGTCTCATGACCAATTTTCTTCAATGGGAGGGCTTCACGTTGGGTGTGAAGGACGTCTTGGTTCTGACACCTGCTGACGTCCTTCGTCGAGCTCATATGATCGAGGCCAGTAGAATGGGACCAGAGGCTGCAGCTGCAGGTGTCGGTCTCCCAGCGGATTCAGAGTCGAATCTCTTGCGCGAGAAGTTAGAAAATGTCCATCGGTCCAGGGATGTGAAGGCAAGGGCAATTGTGGACCAGGCCTACAAGCAGACTCTCGACCAAGTCACCAACCAGATCAACAAGTACGATTCTCGTTCCACTTTCCAACTTTCAACTCACCTTTTTTATTTCCTTAACTTTTGAAATATTTTTTTATAGATCCTGCCTTCCGCACGGACTCGTGTCCATATTTCCGCAGAATAACCTTCAGCTTCTCGTCCAGTCAGGAGCCAAGGGGTCAACTGTGAACACAATGCAAATGTCCTGTCTCCTTGGACAGATTGAGTTGGAGGGCAAACGCCCTGCTCTCACCATTTCTGGCAAATCGTTGCCCAGCTTCAAAGCTTATGACCCTTCTCCGAGAGCAGGCGGGTTTATTGCTGGACGGTTCTTGACTGGGATTCGTCCCCAAGAGTTCTTCTTCCATTGCATGGCTGGACGAGAAGGGTTGATCGATACGGCAGTCAAAACAAGTCGGAGTGGTTACCTTCAGCGTTGTTTGGTCAAATTGCTGGAAGGAGTAGTTACTCAGTACGACGGAACTGTTCGAGACAGCGATGGAAGTGTCATACAGGTTGGTGTCGTATGATCACGATAAACATAAAAATAGTCTAATCTTACTTATGACTCCATCTTTTCCCAGTTTTTGTACGGCGAGGATGGATTGGACGTGTGCAAGAGTCAATATCTTAAACCTAAGCTGATGGACTTTCTCAAGGATAATGCGGAGTGTGTCCTTGACCCAAAACTCATGAAGACGGTCAAGGCTTTGGGACAGGAAGCAGATGTTGAAGCTTACAAAACGAAGGTATGTTTTACATCCATGCAGATGTCTATTCAGATTCAGTCTCAAAAGATTGCTTCCTTTGTTTCAGATGGTTGAATGGCAAGCGTTGAACGGAAGTCGAATGTCCAAGCATCGCCAGAGCCCGTCTTTGAAGTTCTTCGAACATGTTGGGCCCGACATTCCGGACGACGGTGAATTTGACATTGCAACTGGACGGAGCTTGAAGACACTCGAGCTCATTAAAAAGTGGCGGAACCTCGGTCAGAAGAAACGGAATAAGTGAGTGAGAAGATGCAGTGAAAGTTTGAAGCAGATCTGAACTACTTGTCTCTATTTTGTAGGTATAATAAAATGATGAGTCGATGTCCAGAGCCGCTCATCAGCAGAGTTCGACCTGATTCTACATTTGGTGTAGTGTCTGAGACGCTCGAGGACATTGTGGCCAAAGCATCTCTGGGATTGGGCCGAAAGGCGAAGAAAGGTCTCCAGGACATTGTTTACTACAAAGCCATGCGAGCACTCTGTACTCCAGGAGATGCAGTGGGCGTGCTGGCTGCACAGGTGACGAAAAACAATGAATTCCACGACGATTCATATAGCAGGATGATTCATTCTAGAGTCCAACGAATGACAAGCCTAATTCATGTTGCCTAATGCATGCCGTGAGCGACAAGTGAAAATCCAATAACTGTAGTGTTCACTAAAGTTCTTCAAGAAGCGAATATTTCACTGAAACCAGGTCAACTAAAGAATTCCTATTTTTTCAGTCTATTGGTGAGCCATCGACCCAGATGACCTTGAACACATTCCACTTTGCTGGTCGTGGTGAAATGAACGTAACACTTGGAATTCCCCGTCTCCGTGAAATCCTGATGGTGGCCTCTGCAAATATCAAAACTCCTGCCATGGAAATTCCATTTCTGCCAACGGCTACTGCTCGAGAGGCAGAGCGACTTCGTGTTCGTCTTACTCGTGTCACACTCGCTCAAGTGCTTCAGAACGTGGAAGTTCGTGACCGACTGGATCCGGACTCCGCCTCTCGTCTCTTCCGCCTCAAGTTCACGTTTCTTAAATCTTCCGAGTACAGAAAGTGCTTTGTTGTGAAACCGCGGGAAATTCTGCGCTATTTTGAGCAAAGCTTTCTCCGCTACCGACTCATGCCTGCTCTTCGACGTATTGCCAAGATGAAACGAGCACCGGCTCTCGTAGAAGCTAAAAAAGGACTCTTCGGTCGGGAGGTGGAAGATGAGGAGCCAGAAACCAATAAGCCCGACCTCTTCGGGGAAGCAGAGCGGAGGGGCATGGGGGACGAACATCAGAGCTCAGACGAAGAGCCAGAGGCACGTCTTCAGTTCTAAATTACACTTTCCGAAATATACAATCACGTGACATCAATCATGGTATTCTTTGTGGCTTGTTTTAGGCTGAGGATGCTGATGCAACTGAAAAAACCCGCCGTTCTCGTCATACAGAAGCAGAGTACGAGGAACCAGAAGAGGAGGAACGCCTTGTGGAACGTAAGTCTAACTCATTACTCGATTACTTGAAAATCAGAAGATAATATTCTTGATTCCGTTTTGTATTTTGTAGCTGAAGTTGAAGAAGAGGTCGAAGGTGAAGAGAAGACAGTTGTGGAAGGAGAGGAAGATGTAGAAGACGAAGTGATACACATTCCAGTAAGTGACGTCGTTATGTTGCTATGTTCGACACGATCACTCATTTTGTATTTGTACAGGAGTCTCAGATGAGCGTGTCGATGGAAGGCCATGATTTTCGCGTCTCAACCGTCCGAGCCAGTGACGAGTATATTGATGACTACGAATTTGACCGACTCAACGAAGAGTACTGCATTCTCACCATTAAGGCAAGTACAAGGAAGTGAAGCAGGTTCAGCTAAGAACCTCGCATAGTAAAGTTTCTAGACTCACCTCCGACGTTCTTAATTTTGCTTAGATGCCGCTGACAAGTGAGAAGGTGAATATGGGTTCCGTTCTGCGAACGGAAGCTGTTAAAGGTGTGATTCACGAGGTGCCAAATATCAGTCGAGCCTTCGTGGCTGAAGGTCCACAAGGAAAGGGACTTGTCCTCAAAACAGAAGGAATCAATATTCTTGTACGTAAATATTTGTATTTCTATGGTAAAAATATTTTTATACTGTATCATGCGATGTCATCTATACAAACTAAGCGGGTACCAAAGCTATCCAAGTATTGAAACTGAATGAATGGATTGAATGTGTTTCCAGGCCATGTCCCAATTCCGTTCTCTGCTCGATCTCAACCGAGTTTACTGCAACAATATCCATGTGATGGCTTCTCACTACGGAATAGAGTCAGCTTCCAAAGTCATCGTCAAGGTATACCCAACTCTCAACCATGAATTTGTAAAACAATACAAACGGTAGTGATGATCTTATGTTTTGGTTCTTCCTTTCTAGGAAATGACTGACGTGTTCAAAGCTTATGGAATTACACTGGACATTCGTCATCTGACACTCATAGCAGATTTTATGACTTTCTCAGGCGTTTACCGCGCCTTCAATCGTCATGGCATCCAAGCTTCGGCTAGTCCGCTTCACCAAATGAGCTTCGAAACAGTCATCTCATTTCTACAGGATGCTACACTCTCTGGTAAACTCATTGTTTAGGCACAGTGCTATGAAATGGAGAACATGTATTTCTATAAATTGGGTTTTTGTGTTTCACTAGGTCGTCGAGACGAGTTGTGCAATCCATCAGCGCGTCTCGTTGTGGGAAAACCTGCTGCAGCTGGAACTGGCATCTTTGGACTTCATCAGAAAATATAATGACCTGACTTGAGCTAATTACTTGTGTTTGTATGCTAAAAATTATCTTGTTCAAGTTTCAATAAAATATACTTTAACATCTCTACATCAAACAATTTCAACGTAATTTCTGAAACCCGTGTAAATGTTTCACTCAGTGCTGAGTTTAAATAAAAACAAAAACAGAATTCGAGTAATTAGCTCCCAGGAACTGGTTGACCTTTGAACCGAGGCCATGCTTCCCTTGGACAGAGCTTCATTTTCTCATTGGTCAGTTCACGTTTGGGGGATGCCGGGGCGGAACGAAGTTTTGCCCTTATTCCTGCTTCTTCCCAGTCCGAACCGGACGTAGCCGTGTCTTCCCAGGCAGAACAATCTGTCACCGTTCCGCGTAGCAACGTCGCTCGTCTTCTTCTTACTCGCTTTCTCCGCCTTTCTTCTCGATCCGTCGCGGATGCTTGAACCTTGGCCGCTCTGGCCTGGATGCGGCTTTCCAATCCCGCCCTATTTCAACAGATAGGTTCAATGTTTGAAGCGCGTTGAGGAGCTAAGCAGGATATTCCCGTACCTCAGAAACAGATTGAAGTCGATGATTGTGAGCGAGGGTGGCTCGAGCGGCATAATGGGGTGGAGTCGCTTCCACTCACGATCACGTTCTTTTCTTTTGCCCATTACACCGCCTCCGCCTACCTTCCGACCCGTTCCGCGATGTCGACGAAACCTGACACCCGTTCGAACGCCCTCGCCCTCGCTTCCCTGAAAACAAAACTATTTTAAACCGTGTACGTCTTACATCAAAAGAAATTATGATTTACCTTAATTTGGCTGAAATCGAAAGTTGTGTAGGTCGGTTTTTTGGGTGGAAGGGGTTTGGGTCCATTTGAAGGAAGTGGGCCATCTCGTCTTGTGGTCGGTGGTGTTCGCATTGGATCTCCAGAATTATTCAGTGAGGGTTCGGGTGACTGACTGTATTCTGACCCCGTGCCCCCGTCTTCCGAACCCACTCGTGTTAACTTGTCCAGTTCCACAACCCGTCTCAAATTGATAAACGAAATGAAGCAATGCAGCTAATTCAATATATTTTTATCAAAGGCGGGGTCAAGGAGTATTCACCTGTTTTCACCCTCCGCCCTGGAGTCCTGCCGAGGTTTTGGTGAGGGACGAGAACTGGAACGTGTGATTCCCTTCTTCTTTCCATCATCTCCCCCAGCCTGGGCAGGCGTCACGGCTGGGAACGCGGAGGGTAAAATGACCCCAGTAACCTTGTAGTACTCAACAAGCGTCCGCACCAGGTTGCGACCCAAGCGGAAGTCTAGAAACAAAACCAATGAACTCTATTAACCAGCGCTCAGGCGTTGATGCGACCATCGGTCTTCAGTGCAGTGGGTTAAACGAGTAGAGAAAGTTTGTATTTCATACGGTCTAAAGCTTTCTATAAAGTCAAATGCGTGTGAGTGATTCATATAACTTTCTCCAAGGGGAGGACCAAGACTCACATGAGTCTTCATTGTAGTTGACAGTGGAGTTATTCACACCCGTGTATCCCAGCATTGATACTTCTAATGTGTACACGTTCACCGTATTCCGAAGAATCTCACACAAATGTCTGAAAATCATAAATGAATATCATCCCTTTTAAGCCTTTGCCCACATCCTGCAACAAATTGCCATTAATTCGGAAAGCTTGCCTTCTCGCCGTTCCAACTTTGGACGGATCTCGATTGTACATCGTGTAACTCGCGTTGTAATCTTCTGCATTATGAGCAAGCAGCTTTGGAAACAGAATGTGGCGTTCAAACCTAAACACAGGAGAAATTGAAAATTGGACTCTTTATTCCGCTTTCATCCTGCGTCAAGATCAAGGTGAAGCTGAAGATCTATTTCCATTGTCATACCGGTAGACATCGTCGTACGAATTTCCGTAGATGAAGGTTCCCAGGAGTGACGTGTGGGCATGGAGGTCGATCACCATGTCCAGCTCAGTTGCCTATTAGTAGTTGGATGAAACGGAATTGATTAACGAAATTATTCTCAAAATTAATCATTTCAAAATGAAGAAAAGCTTTAGGTGCCTTGTTCGTGTCCAGCTGAGTAAGAAACGTTTTGACGGCATGCAGAACTGGATGAGCCCAAGGAGACACTTGATTCCAGTGACGGTTCAGGTCGTAGCCCATCACAGAACTCCTGAAACCAGTATTGCATCCAACTGTATGCAATACTTATCTTCGAACAACTGTATCTTCGAACGTGTTCAGGTTGAGTTAAGCTAAGTTCACTTACCTGTAATTACCCATAAAAACTCCATCCGGATTGAGCATCGGAATGACTTTGATGATTACATGGTCCCGCAATATACTTGCCAGAATATGGCTACTGCCAAGGAAGTCTAACAGACCTATTCAATTGGACCAATATGTCAAGAGAGATCATGCATTCAATTTTAAAAGTATAGTGTTCCACCGTCACCTTGAGCAATGAAAGACGTGGGTGACTCTCCGGGATGACTACGAGCCATAATGACCACGACTTTGGGCCGCTTCCCAGTTCCAGTTGCGATTAAACTTGGATTGGCAATCGTGATTACGTCCACGTTTCGCCCTTGCTGAAAAATAGAGCAGAAAATGTGTTCGTGCAAAAACGTTGAACTGAGAAACATCTTCCATAGGCTTAACTAAATGCAAACACGCTCTTTCATACTTATACAAGTATAGATGTACATAGATGTAGATTCGCAACATAGGATAAAAGTCAGTTGAAGATCCTGAGATGCGTGCGTAACAGGTGGGTTTCATCTCAACAGCTCTTCGCCCATTCAACATGGAACACTTACCTTTCCCAATAGAACTACCTGACTCCAGGATAGTCAGACCAACCGCTGCTACTCTCTGGAAGCTAGTCCGGGTTTCCAGGACGCTCAATATACAACCTCTCTGCATCTTCCTTACATATCCCTTCATCACTCCACTTCATCAGAGCCGCCCTTCCCTTTATGGCTTTCACGGTGGATTTTCACTCACGGGGAAAGTCCTGATGCGGATCGATCAATCACCTAAGCAATTGCGTAACATCATCGCGTGATGGTAAAAAAAGTAGAATGTGTGCAAATTTGAAACAGGCAAAATTCAATACTTTTCAATGAAATTGTCTCATAGGTGAAGCTCATTCTCATCTTTGTACTGAAAAAACAGCACCTGCTGCTGTTATTAAATGCGTAATTGAGTCTGTTATTTCTAATTTCCAACTTCCGACTATGTAATTAAATGCAATAGCGCAACAGTAATTTATGTTACTTAATTAAAACTAAGATTTTAGATAGCTAATTCCATGTAATTTCAAACTCCTTAGTGGTTTTTCACGTCTGTAGAACCTAAAATATAAGTACATGCAATCTGGTTGGGAGCAATGAGCTAGGTTTGAGGTTTGACGGAGATGAATGTGGAGAGTGATTGATTGGACATAGCGTCCTGCTGGGTTCCTGTTTGGTCGAGATATCGAGATATCGACGTATTGATCCGAGTTGGCTGGCGAGGCTGCAAGATTTCTCTATTTTGGTCCTGCTGGAGAGAAAGTTCTGCTCAGGAAATATAATGTTATGTCTGGCTAGAACTTACGAGAGATTGGGCGAGGGTGGTCATGTGGAGATGCGGGAGGCTGAGCTGGGCGAGTGCTGTCAAGTGTGTCTGGGCTCTTGAGTAGGAATAGGGGAAAGTGAGGGCGAATTGATAGACGTCAGACTCTCGGTCGAATAGGAAGGCAAAGGAAAGAACGTAGTGGTGACGATGCTCGGCGGATTTGTGGTAGTATACGTACTTCCCGCCCAGACGTTGCCTAAAACCCAACAATTGAGTCACATAAAATTAGATTTGGGCACAGAAGTCAGTAACTGTAAATTATTTTTAAATTGGTACATTTACCAAGAGCAAATTTTTAACTGTCATACAAAAATTTGTTGGCGTCATTATGCTGGAATATTAGCTAGGAATCATTTACCATTTTGGACGACTGGAAGTCTTCACGAGCGGCGTCATGCCCTGTGAGAACAGAGTCTTCGTCTTGCACAAATTCACAATGTTGAAGATCACTCTCTGGAAATCAATAGTTGTAATTACGTTTTCTGAGCTCAATTCAAATGGACAAGCTTCGCACAAACTGATTGGTAATGATTTTCTATAAAATGCATTTAACAAAAAGCTAAAATTGCATTTGGATTTTCTCCGATGGACTTGAATTGAACTCCATTTTTTTTTAAATCGATAGGAATCAAACATAGATCCAAGTCAAAGATATTACATATGGGTTGAAAATCTATGTACCTGATCGGCTCGAACGTTGTCCACGACAAAATTGAACCAGAGTCGATAGCGCGGATTACAGGTGTCTGGACGAATGAAGAGATCATACTCAAATTCGGAAATGAAGTCCACTCGACCCAAATTCCCTGAAATTAACAATAAGATGACTGAATAGTTGAAAAATTTAAATAGTTGGTTTTCAGTCTTCATCAACTGTTATAATGAGACTCACCACTCTCAAACGATGCATCAAATGAAAGATGACCGCGTTTGGCTTTCCCACTATGTCCGGGTGGACGGAGAACGACGCGCGTCACATTTCCAAGTCCGCCCTCGGCGTCACTATCTTCGCTCTCTGAAATCAAAACAGGATTTACCTTGACTCTAATTTCACTTTTGTGAATCTACAACAAATTTGAAGTTTGAAATTGGCAATTAAGATTGTTGGAAAATGTGAGTCCTTGTCGCAACAAATTGTCACACTTCCACCAAATAGTTACCTTGACGTCTTATTTCTATTCGCGCTGGATGATCTAGCGGATCCCAAGGCTCGAGTCCGTCCATTGCTTTAGACATACAAAAATATGCAATTTCCTGGACTATTTCCACTAAACGCTTTCCGGTGCTCCCAGCTATTGCTTTGTAAAATCAACAGTACTCAAATACTAGGAATTAAGAGTAATTCCGAGGATTGGAATGTGGAGAAGGACTTGTGGATCCCGTGTCTGGACTGGAAATGGGCTTTTTGAGTGGAATGAAAGCCTAATGAGTCCAGCTCCGTGCCGTCACCAACAATCAACACCTTTTCTGGGATCAGGAGAAGAAGGTACGAGGCTATTCACGGAACGGACAGTTCGTGCATGGAACAAAACAAGGAAAAAGCAGAACCAAGGAAAAAGCTGGAGAAAGTCCATAACTCACTCACGCTCAATCAATCCGACCACTCAACGCCTCGTCTCCGTTACGGGAAACGGAGCATCAAACGTGATCTTATATTTAAGCCCAATTGGAGGGTCGAAATGTGCGAAGGATTGTAAATGTAATTTAGGCATCTAAATGTTCAAGTAAATTATGAAACCTTAAATGCATAGCTTTCTAATTTGAGTGCGAAGACAACAATGCGTCGATTTTGTAAATCGTAATAGGAAGACCCGGTTGAGCAAACCATGCAATGAGTCATGACCCGTTAACCCTTATTGCTGATGTGACATGTGACACAGTAAGCTGATGTAGAATGCGTTGAACGCACAAGTAAATCTAAGTCAACAGATAGTATTGAGCAGTTGATAAGGTTTCTGACACACATTGCCTGGACACGTTTTGCGTGTTTCTGAATATGGATTTGGAAACTAATTCATGCGGATACAAGCCAGACACGTTCTACTCCTTCCAGAATCCTTCCAGTGCATCTTTCAGTCTATACAGAATGTTGTGTGAACATGGCTCCACTTCAGAGTTCAATTACTTCCACCCACTCAACTTTCACCTACTTACACCTTCGGGTCCACTTTTCGCTCTAGTACTCCGTTTCTTTTTAACACTTTTAATTTAATAAATTCACCGCTCTGCAATGATTATCCAAAGTTTAAATGTATGACCTTACCTGCTGACATGACCCGATCCTGTCTCTTGTCCAGTCACCTGCAGACTGTGGGTCCAGACCAAGCTCGTCACGCTGCTTGATTAACCGAGCAGATTTGGGTTTGTGTACTAGGAGCATGTCCGAGTCCGGGTATATTATGATAATGATAAGCGACTATTAGGATATTAAAATGAGACATGAGGAAATGTGTGGAGTCCAGGCGGAGATGGGGACGGAACGATGAGTTGTCTTTCATTTACCTTGGGTCGTCCGAGACGGACTCAGAAGAAACCTTTCACTTGTTGTGCTTTCACATGTCTTCATCCTGCCAGTTCAGGTCTGATGGTCGGAAGACATGCAAGCTCATCTTAGAAATCAGCTAACAGGCTGGACGGGTGAAGCTCAAAATGAGCTCATTATCTAAATGCTTCCAAGTTATAACTCATAAGTCAAGCCAGCAAAAAAAATTCTAGCGTGTCGGCGAGAGTAAAGTAAATGCTGCTCATTTTCCGACAAAATCTCTACGGTATTTGTGAGAGCGATATGTCTAATTGTGTAATGGATCTAAAAGTCTTCAGTTTTTTTGATGCCTTCGAATCTAAACTTTGAGTTTAAGACCGTTGTTAAACTTAAATTAGTTGGAGTTGTGGACCCCAGAGTTGTAAGCTACCCATTGTTTCATAGTCGGCTTTTCTACTTTTAATCACTTTATGTATTTTTATATATGTAAAGTATATCTCCTGATTAAATCAATCGTATTATATTTAAATCCATAAAATATATAAAATATTTAAGAAAAATTGTAAAATTATCTTCACTTTCAACTTCGCTTTCACCTCTATCTGATATGCAACATCAAACAAACTTGCTAACTTCAATGTTCTTGTTCGTCTTCATCATTCTTCAATCTTAGTTAGGGTAAACGTGTACTGACTACACAATGACAACGAAAAAAAGAGGTAATGGTAATTTGGAAGTATTAGTAGTGGTAACGACTGTCTAGTAAAGCGGAGGTTTTAAAGTGAAAGCTGAGGGCGTGAATTGACTGCAGGAGATTGCACTGAAAGTCTATGGTTAACCTCCAAAGTGACAGGAGACAGGTATCGTGTCAGTGACACAGAACACATGGCCGACAAACAGACATGTACGAAGATAATTGAGATGATAGAGTGATCAAAATCAAAATTCTTCGCTTTTAACGCTTTAATCCAAGTTTCAATCTCACTTTTCGTCTTGACTTTAAATTTTAAGACACATTTTACCTAAAAAATATTCAGTTAGTATAAATCAGCAAAGATGAGCTGATTTTAATCAATTGATTCAAATTGGAAAAACTGTCTATCGCCGATCGACACAGCAGGCTCTAAAATGTGATAGGTTGAAATCAAAATTCCACTTGCCCCATTTCACAGCGTTTAAGGGAACGCATTCAAATGCTTTAAAATTGTCTAAAAACTATAGTTAGCATAAAATACTTTAAATACTGGGTAATTTCCGAGTGTCGACTTTCACATGCAAATTAACGTTATTCATGTACTATAAATTATTGAACAATTTGAATTCGTTTCTAAAGAAATTATCTACTCCCTGTATGATGAATCAAACAATCTAAATCTACTCCCTTTCTCCTTACTTTCCATTTTTCATGTTCAACTCAGGAGTTTCTACAATTCTAAATTCAAATTACGACTTCTTGAACAGGGTTAGGCTTAGGGATTGTTCGTAAGGCTCAATTCAAATTAGTCGAAATTCTTTCCTTATTTTTCAGTTTTTTTACATGGGTGAAATTTCGAGAAACAAAACGGAATTTGACTTTCTCTTCAGGTTTCAATGAGCGTGGAGCATTTAAAAGCTATGCAATCGAAAATAGAAATAAGAATTAAATAAAAAGTAGAAACTGGAAGCCAAACCCTGCTCATCCACTCCAGAATCCATATTCAAATCTTTAGCTAGCTTTCTCCCAACTGTCAGCTCAGTCTACCTCAAAGCCCACAAATCAAATGAGTTGAAAAGAAGTGGGAATTAACATGGACTTGACTTATGGCTCATATCTGGGCCATCTGCGGTAAACCCTGGAGTGGAGTCTGTCTGGAACTAAGTTATCTGACTCCACTTTGTTTGGAATGATTTCTTATGCCTCTTCATCTCTGGTGTGGACAGGTCGACTGACGTGCAGAAACTACCAAAAAAAAAACCTGGTCCAATCCAGACTTCGAGACACAGGCTCTTCCGTCCAGCTTCATCCACTGCATGCCAACTCCAGCAGATCTCAAAATGGGAAATGGGGTACTCAACAGGAGCTTCATTCCATGACATGCCGCCTAATTTCACATCTCACACAAGAGCCCACTAATTGGATCCTTGTCTTCGTAACCAGGGTTAGGCTTTAAGTAGTATAGTTTCAGAAAATGTTATCTAATTTTCTGTCATAAGAGTAGAGCTATTTCCTTTGAAAAAAAATGATTTCAGAGTATCTTCTTTCTCAAGGTCAATCTGATCCAACAAACTCAAATTGTATTTTGTATCTATTCAAGAAAGCTTTGTATGCACTAAACAACGATCAAAATAGGCACTAAAATATGCAATAAAAATTCCAAAACACAATACTTTTGCCTCAAAAGTATCTTATATGACAAACTAAGAATTTAAATTGCATAAAATAATTTTTCAGTAATATATCTAGTCAATTAAGTTATAAAATCGTAATAAATGCTGAAAATAAAAACTTGTAAACAATATTTTACCCAAAACTAAAAACCTGCAAAAATATATCTTTTGTAAACAAATTAATGTAATATAAAAATATCTTTAAAAACGTTAAAATATGGAACAAAAGTACGAAAATACGCAGTAGAAGGGTCGAGCTATACCACAAAAGTGTCAAAATATGTAGAAAAATGCAAAATATGCACTTAAATATGAAACAAAAATGTCTAAATATGTAAAAATATGCAAAACTTATGGTATTCAATTGAATTATCGGGACCAGATCGGTGTGAATCGTTGAGACATTAAATTATAGCCTATTGCGAGCGCTAAAAATGTTTTTTTAAAATAAAAAATCCTTCCAAGCAATTATATGGACTAGATCCAGTTGGTCCTGAGCCTCCCTGTACGGAAGTGAAAGTGAACTGTGAGAAAGAAATTGAGAAAGCGGAGGAGAAAGCTGATTCCGAATTCCGTATCGGTTCCATTCCTGAATGGGAATGAGTGAGTGGTACGGTAGTGAAAGTGAACTTTCTGCTTGGGCCGTAGTATATGCTCCTGGCCTGGCTGGGTTTTTCCTCTGGAATGTCTGTCTGCCTTGAACTCCTCTTCTGTGTGTTGAGTTGAGCTCCCAATTTGGACCCTTCACATTCCCATAATCCGAGTTCAGAGGGAATTTTTAGTGCCTGAGATGAGTTTCCCAAGATCCTGGCTCGAATTGCAGGGCTGCTGGGGCTGACAAGCCGCTTTTCCTTCCAGCTCAGACCTAGCATACAAATGAGGAGGTTATGGACTCGTACGAACCCAAAAGCTTGGCAGAACCCGAGAAATCGATAGGCTTCTTTGCCTCAGTACGGAATTTTCTCCTCCGAAAACCGAATCACGCCTACCCTGCCACTTCCATACCCAGTCTCCGCCTCCGCACTCAATCCCTGGCACAAAAGAACAAAGCCAGATCCCAAAATTCCTCCTGATTTCAATTGTTCAGGGGAAACGGACTTTCAATCAAACCAAGTCACTTGAATGGCCAATGGAACCTGGAATGAAATGATTTCTGAAGATCTGTCAAACCCATTAGCCGCCTGGTACTCTGAAGCATTCTTGGCCTCTTCTCATCTCAAGATGAGTACAGACCCTTCAATTCCAATTCCATTCTCACATCCCAGACCATGGAATCAAGCTTCTTGTAAGAGCCGACCTGTCCCGTAGTCCTTTCCAAGTAAACTCAAATATTTGAATGAATCAGACTTTCTCCGGAATTGAGTCTGGCTTTTCATTTGGCAAATTAAATTCAAAATGGTCTGGCATTTGACAGATCCGCCAAAAACAATATTTTGACCTTTCCAAAATTGTCATATTTTATATGACAAAATTGTTTATAGTTATCCTATTCCCTATTAAGTAACTAAAATAATTGACCAAAGGCTAAACACCTTCAATGCTCGAATTTAGAAAAATAGAGCATCCAATTTACAAATGGCCAAAAACATTTGGCAAAGTTGGCCTCCGAATGTTTTTATTTTAAGAGTTTAATTTTTTTTAAAATAAAATCACCAGCTGTGAAGCAACCATCCATTTCAAGTAGCAGAACTTCAGTTAATTAAGATTCAGGAATAAAATATGCCGATACCTGTTACAGAGCTGGTGATTTTTCTAAATAAATTAACTCAATTTGAACTGTATAAAACTATAAAAATCATAAACCGAATCACGGGTTCCGAATTCGCTAAAAACTTATTGCTCTTACAAATTGGGAAGTTCAACGATTTTAGCTTTCCATTTCCCC
>JAQFYU010000134.1:0-32604 GCA_034694905.1 Ceratophysella granulata | reverse complement strand
CTTTAATGATTGAGCCCGAAAGACCAAGACCGATTCTTCGCCGGAGCGCAAGAAATTTTGGAGGTTCTGAGCTGTTTCTTTATTTTATGGCTTTATTTCTAAATATATATTGTAAACTAAAAACTTCGTTTCAAGATATATTGAAACTTGAAAAAAGCCATGTTTGAAATTTTAAATCGTTTCCACTATTTTTTGCCTTATTCTGGATTAAGTGGAGGGGAAGAAATGGTGCTACCTAAAATTGTCACCTAAAAACATGAGAACCGTTGCATTCATAATATAATGCTGAAGCCAATCAATTGCGCGAAGCGAAAGAAACTTCTGGGGTTTGGTAACCGAAATACTCTGTCCGACCCTGTAAAGCTCAAGCACATCAATTACGCGAAGCGCAAGGAAATTTTTGGGTTTGTAGGCTGAAATACACTGTCTGACCCTCTAAAATTCTTCCCATTTTTGGTTTTCTACTTCATGAAGTTTTGACCCCGTCAAAATTTGACAGGGTCGGATAACTAGATTTTGACCGTGGTTTTTGACAGGGTAGCACCTATTGACGCCATGCGATCCGGCCATGCCTGGTCAAGATTCATGCATCTCACCCAGCAGCATAATATGCATTTTGCAATTGTCATTTCTACTTTGCATATTTTCTCGTGTGGCTTACGTGAAAGCAGTGCAAATTTTTTTGCACTAGCAAGAGCGTGTGTACTGTCTTGTCTGGATTTACTGTAGCGGAAGTGATTCAGATGATAGAAATTGAAGTGAAAATGAAAATAGGGAGCTATAAATTAAGCCTGCCAAACTCATGCCTGTCGTACGTCGTACCACAGTTTTGTGTTTGCAGATTTTGAAGGCCAAATCTTTCACAACAAATCTTAGTGCAATAATTCTTACATCGGGTCTTTCGAAACACCAACCGATTCACGTCACATTTCTAATATGTTTCTTCCGTGATATTTATGTGTACTTACTTTAATTATAAGTTACAAATGGCACATGGCAGGGTCAAAGTCTATTTCCTGTGCTGATAAGCAATGTACCAAATCATAATACTTCTTTTCCTGTTACATGTTATTATGAACGATTGGGATGAAAGATGGCTTTTTAAAGGTTGTCAGTAACCAACTTAAGTAAGTCGATCTATGATTATGATTAACCAACAAAATGTTGTGAAAATAAATACGAAAGCATGAGGCGGATGTCGACAGATTTCAAGCGGAGAGATTAAAATATTCTGTATGAATATTAGCATCTTGACTCCCTGTGAGCTAAATATACTATAGACGAGATTGACAGATTAGTTCCACTCGTCTACTTTCATGTTTAGGATTTGTAAATGGGGTTGAAGCATCTCGAGTTCTCAACTACGCAGTAACTCAGGGACAGGGGTTAATGCACCTTTGTTTCTAGTAGCCAAAGACAATACGCAACAAAACGTAGAAAGGCACGGAACTGTCACTTGTTCTGAATCAGCAATTTTGTTTACTTATTGCACCATTGTTGATGTGCCAATTTCAGAAAACATGTTGGTCCACAGCTTAGGGCATTTGATTTATTTTATTATTTTATGATTTGTCAATGCCTCGTCAAGTTCCCATTTTGTTTGTAAACCAGGCAGACAACCAATGCACCAACTTTTTCGAGGAGGATAAAAGACTGGACCCAACCTGTGAATTCTTCCGAGCCGGTGACCCTGAATTTCGGAGTATCAGCTATCTCTCTCGAGTATGGCTTCCGGCAGCAGGCGTCGCTACCGGACTCGGGTTTCATGGACTATCTAACTTCATGCAACATAGACCAATGAGAGCAGGGATTCAAAAGTATGCAATTTTCGGCGTACTCGGATTCTTTATTGGGGAATGGATGTGGAAGACGAAAATGGATGTTTTGGCTGAAAAGGATCTTCAATATTATCATTATATGACACTTCATCCAGAGGACTTTCCACCACCAAGAAAAGTTCTCTTTAGAGACTATTTGGAACCTTGGATTCCTGTTCGTTAAATTACCCGAATTTAGAGTTTGTCTATGAATTTGGTCAAAATATGGGCTAGTTGTCAAAAAAAGTGAAAAGGTCAATAAAGAAATATTGAAATTGAATTCATAATAATTTGGATTCTGTGACCGCTTAGTCAAGTCGGGCTGCTTATTCCACTATTACTTGGCTTTTCTCGTTAATACTAAAATGAAACACAAAGGATTTGTTATTAGTTGAGTTACACAATTCTGCGTGCTTTGTCTTTCTGCATTAAGGTAAGATGGGGCAAGTCAAAACGATATTTTACTAGTGCCACTTTGATGAATTAGTGTGAGAGAACTGTAACTCGTATTCAAATACGACTTTTTGCAACATCTAGCTAATGCGATTTACATTGAACTCGTCGTCAGGCTGAATTATAAAATTGCTATAATTCTGAATGCGGAATTTTTTCAAAAAAAGAAAAATCGTTTTGACTTTCCCTGCGTTTTGGGGCAAGTCAAAATTTGACAACCGTACCTAGGCTTGATGCACTACGGAAATGAATGGGGTAAGCCCGAATGGACGAATTTTCAAGGTTTTAGACATACTTTGTCCCATCTCAATACATGGAAAGATAGCTGAGATATGAAACTTTTTATCCAAATTAAATGAATTTTGACATTTTGACCCTTATTTCTATGCAAAAATAGATATTTCGGAAGTTCTAATTTATGTAATTAAATAATATTGAACAATGCAACATTTCTGGTGCTTAAATAAAGTTTGGCACCATTTCACAAGAAATTCAAATTTTTAAAATCAACTTTGAGTTAATTTTTCCATGCTAAATTTCGTTTTGACTTGCCCCATTTCGGAATTTTGACTTGCCCCGCATGGTAAATTTCGAGGGGCATGTCAAAACTAATCAATTAGACCAATTTGTGACGAAGTTTATCTTTCGCGATTGATGTCACGTGACACAAGATATCCTTCTACGAAAATACCCACCAGTTACGGAGGAATATAAATTATTGAAGTGGCGAAATAATGTACTTCAAATATGCACTACTTACCTTTAAAAAAAGTATAAGCATAGAAGGTGCGGAAAACACCTGAATGAGGCTGATGAAGTACGAAATGCGTGTCAAGTGGTTTAAACTATGTATTGTGCACAAGTAGTTTCTCTGCGTTATACAAAAGATGGCGTGTCGCTAGATCGTAGAACCGCTGATATATAGCCATATTTTGACTTCCCCCACGTTTTGACTTACCCCACGTTACCTTAATAGCGATTGATACTTAGACACCGAGCGGGTAATCGTTTATCGTATGAGGAAAAATGGAAATTAAGTCTACTACTAAGTACTGACAATTCCACCTAACTGGCTCCAATAAATTCGCATTATTTCTATCTTGAGTTCCAAGTTCCAATGGAAAGTTACAGAAAGTGTCTGGGTTCAAGGCATTATGTGAATTGGATTTGACTCGAATGGTCTGATGTGTTCTGCTTTGTGTCCGTCACTAAAACTATTATGTAGGAACTCGTCTCGGGGAAGGCTTGGGTTGACACGATGAAGCCAGGCCACTAAATCAGAATTATTAAAATACATAAAATGTGAAGTGAATGATAATTTGAATGATACATAGATGTGCACTGTAGTTTATTAAAGTTTGTATAATTTAATTCTGCAATCTCTCCTGTTCAGGAAATGGATTAACCCACAAACCACCGTATATCAATTTGATCATTATAAATTGAGACATTCAACATCAAGTCGTGTCGTTTATGGCTAAATTCTAAAATGTTCAAGCCGTTGAAGGCTTGCGGCGGATTTAGGTTTGTTGAGTTTTCCATACATGATCTACTTCCAGTGGTTGTTGGTTGTTGGTCGTAGAAAGCTGTACTTAAATCATTATTTTGGCAAGGAAAGCAAACAAAGCTCATATTTTAAAACAGTGGAACATATTTTTAGGAATTCAGAGAGTCAGTCGGTCTTTCGGTTAAAATTGAAGGAGAATGACGTCCGACATGTTTATTGTTTACTCGTAAATTGCCATTCTGTTCTATTTTTGAATTTTTGCACAGTTGATTTAGTGTACTAAACCAGAAAGCAACATCGCCGAACCTGATCCGGTTATATTCAGACGCAAAATCTTCAGACATTAATCAATGTCATGCATCTCCATACATATTTCATTTTAGTGACCTTAAGGAACATTGATCATTCACGGTTTTGCCACATGACAAATGACATTATTTTGTATGTGCAATGTGCCAAAACTTGCAGATTTCAATTTAGAATCTGGCTGAACGGATCCATGACCCTTTCATGCAATGTACTCGTACTCGCTTCATTACAAATGTTAAATTAGGCTCGTGTATTTCATGTGCATCATTTCGGCAAGAGCAATAAGAGCTTTTTCTTAGATAGCCTGGGTGCAATGTGTAACCAAGACCAAGTCAAAAACTGTGGTTTGCGATTTCCGATTTGCGATACGATTGTGAATTTAAGGTTTGGCTTTTGCGCTCGTGAGCCTCTCTGGAATGGCATTGCTAAAAATGTACGCGAGTAGCACGTCCAACGGCCTCATCAACTTAAAAATAGAACCTATTTCTGGATCCTTTCGAAAATACAGCCAGCTCAAGCTCACATGGTTCAAGTAACCAAGCCAGTGAAGTGAAAACATTTGACGGAGATACAAGTATTAATTTTAGTCTGTTTTTGTCTATTGTCCTAGAATGACATAATTGTGCAATGTTGAAAAACAAGTTTTAAGCAACACGGATTACACAACTTAATATTTTGTATTTGGAGATGACCTATCCCTATCTGCGTACCTTGTACCTCCAAATTCTTGTTATTGTATTGGTTCCTGGTATTATAATCTCATCACCTGACAATATACGCCTTCAATTTATTTTTATTACAACGACCCATTTGCGAATTGTGAGTATTATTCGCATGAAGTGAATATAAATACACTACTTACAGAAGACGGATATCACCATATGTGGCTATAAGCTTAAAATCCGCACGTGGATTACCACAGTTTTTTGCGGAGCCTCATCTTTGTGTTTGGATTATCTCCTTTTGCCACTTGTCAGTCACTTCTGGTATATTCAAGACACCAGATTTTGCTCTACTCGACGCAGCAGCGTGAAATCTGCTTGATTCCGATGTTAGTTGCTTTACACCTTAATTATTCTGTTTCCAAACATACGGTTATGCGAGGTGACAGACAAGCGTGTGATTGGTTATGCTAATATGTATAATTCTTGTCAAAGAAATTATATGAAGTATGAAGTCATCATACTTTAATAAGCTATGACTTTTGATATGACATGTCGTATTAACATTAACTCGTATCGTGCAGATGAACTCCGGTTTTTTCTGAGAACCGTGATAGCAGGGGACAGGGGACATAGGACATGAGACATGACATGCTTCATATTTAGTGAATCCCGTTCAATTCAGCAAGAATTTGCACTAGATTTTGCAATAGCTATAATCCTTAGTTCAAACTTGATCTTGAAGGTCTTGAAGAATTAGAATCTCGGAATGACAAGGTTAGGGTTCTTTATAAATATCGAATGATGAAAGATGACATTCTTCTGGGTTGAGGTCTCTGAGGTTGAGGGAAGTCAGATTTTATTTTGGTAAGATTAAACTGAATTATTTAGAGTGAACTTGGAACTTGAACTTAATTTATTATGCCAACGCAAGCATGGTTACATAAATATATGTATAATGAAGACAAGCTACACAATTTACATGTAAGATTGCTTTCTCTCCTCTAAACTGAAATTTTGAATTGTACAGGGTGGACTGCACTGTTGTGAGCGTAAAGTTTTCAGCCCCGTTTTAAAAACGCTGATTCCAAGTTCCAGTAGGCAAGGCAGTACGCAGGCTTGAAGTTAAGTTCTATTGAAGGTGCATAAGCGAAAGATTTCACCGTTTTCCATGATTATGTGACCGAAATCAGGTGATTTTTGAAGACGATTTAAAAACAACTTGGTTAGGTTTACATGATGAATCGACTTATCAATCAATCTAATTTAAAATTATTAAATACATGCATGGCATGTCAATAAGCTACTACACGGCACACGGCTGTCTATTTCTTCAAAAATTCAAAATATGGCTTCAGATACTCAAATCCAAAATTTTAAATAAACTCTGAAGCTCGGAAATCATTCAATATAATTTCAAGAAAAATACATTGAGCCATGTTTGATTTCGTACCTTGCTTTTTAACCGAGGCTTCAGCCTTTTTTTTAAAATGTAAGACAGTTTTATTGTGAACACCCTGTACATGTACATATTATATTAGAGAACTGGCGATTTCTGCTGGAACGTGCAAAATACCTTGCTTGCTATTTTAGACTTGAACAAAATTGCGCATCTTTATCTTTACGCAGCGTGTACGTACGCAAATTCAATGGTGTCTGGTGTAATTTAACGTTCCGCTTCCAACCAGCTGTCAGCTGTATTTAATGTAGCATTTTTAGTTTAAGCAACCATGTCAGTATTGATATGCTGGTTGTGTGCATTGCATGCATCTATGATCTAGGGACTTAATTGCGGTACTTACGTTAATTGAATGGAGTCACGAAACCCTATTATTTTAAAGACTTTGCAAAGCACAAAGAGCTTGAATAGCACACGCCACACAGGCCACACACGCCTGTCGCTACAGTTAGTTGCTATAAAAATCGTAGGCACTCGAGCCGAGTACATCATTTCTGATTTCACACTCGACTAGGACGGTAATAACTAGGATCGGGGCTGCTAGACGCAACGCACGCTAGTTTCCCTTTGCTTTATTTAGTCATTGTACATTTACTCATGCCACTACTACTGCGACTGTGACGTCGAGCTTTTCTGACAAAAAGAAATTAGGATTACAGATTACAGAAGAGTCTGAGGCCTTAAAAGCCACTACGTCTGGCTGGATCAAGAGTTGAATTTCCAGTAATACCAGAATACTGACAATAATATTTTAATAAGTTATTCCCAACTCATGAATGACATGATAGCATAAACAGGTGCTTGGTCAGGAAATCCTTGAGGACTAAAGTTGAAAGTCAACCGAAGCCTGTATAACTATAACTAGAATTTGAACCATATTTAATGAGTCAGATCTGGATTTGTAATAATTTGGAATTATTGCATCCATTTCGCTAGGAGTTGAATGAAGATCACGTAATATCCAAACCAGTGAGTACGAGTAGATTATTATAACTTTCAAATGCGTCTAAAGTCTCGAATGAGGATGAGGATCCCATCCCATGTTGTGTTATAAAAGGAAAGCCTTCTGATCTTTCGGTGATTCAGTGCGTGTTTGGCTATCAAGCCAACTTGAGTTAGTCAAAATTACGAATTGCAATTATGAATTAGCAGCGTGACGTTGACATTGTTTCCAGGAAGTGCGCTATTGCGAGATTGCCTAATGCGGTTCTACCATTTGACAGGCCTTATCTCCTGAGAGAATTGACAATATTTCTGATAAATCCATTAACTACGTGCTCAGTTCACTGATACCCTCCTTCCTAATTGTACTTGTGCTCGTTTTCCTCGTGATAGTGAGATTTGTTTTAATAATAAACGGAATTAACCAAAGGTTTGACATTGTTCTTGTTCCTATTTCCACAGTACCCAGTTGCGAACAAGGCTTGTGAGAGTGATCGTCGTGGGAGAAGTGACGTTGTCGTCGAATACGAATTTGCACATGGCAGATGTTTTAAATGAATTGCAAGAATGTGAACCAGTTCAGGTAAGTTTTATATTAAATATTGAAAAGCTTCATGTGTCACGTCACTTATGTTAATTCGGTGGAAATGTTGGATGGAAAGGAATTCGATATAGTTTGGTTGACTTGACGCTGTGGTTTTGTCGCGTGTTCCCTGTCGCGGTCGCGTGCGTTAAGATTTGGGAATCGGTCGGTATAGACGTATATCGACCTATCCTGATTTGATAGGAGTGATTAGTCTATTCAAATCAACACGACATTCAGCTACACGTTGAGAGCTTTATTTCATGATGCTATGTTGTAATTTAACACTAAGCGTTAAGCATCAAGCGTCAAGGCCTAGTGCGGATTACGACTTCATAAAAACCTAAGTTTCAAGTTGGCTTCACTACTATTGTAGTATACAAGTATACTAGTAAATATACAGAACTGCTCGAAAACGGCGTCAATTATTTAAGGTCAAAGTCAACCTAAGGTCCTACGCGGTATACACTCTGGAGAGAATTGCATGGTATACACCCATGGTATACACCAGATTCAATGCATAAGTAATTTTCGGGCGTTTGGGCAGAACCTAACCTAACCTAACCTAACGTAACGCAACTCAGCCGTCCTTCAGGCAGTACCAAGCCTATCCGGACTCGATGTAATCATATTTTGGGTGCATTTTCATAGGTGTATACCATGGGTGAATACCGCGTAGGACCTTAGGTTGACCTCAACCTTATTTAATTATGTAGAAGCACGCTGAATGCACTTCCGATTTGTTTACGGTTAGGTTGAACCCCCAAAATTTGGTGGATCCTTCCTTCTTGGTTGTATGTGGAATAGTCGTTCATTATTTGTTGTACATACGACAGCAAGGCTATTTGGTATGCGAAATCGATGTCATTTTATGATGATTTTGAAAAAGGAACCATGTTGGCCACTTTTGTGCCTGGTATCTTTCTGGTACAATAGTGACCTGACCTATTTTCGATATAGAAGGTGTGACTAAATGTTTATAGTTTTCGCAATCATGATGCGCAATGGCTTAGCTGTTAAGGAAAGGCACTATCTCTTAACACTTTTTGTATTCAAAATTTCGCTTAAATCTATGATTAGGTAACATAGTTATGCTAAACAACGTTCGACCTACATATATGAGGAATAACATTCTCCGTGCACATGATGCACTTATGACTTAGAATCATCTTTACAGTTGAAAGAATTCTTGACAGCATGTTTGCAACATCTGCATTTAATTTGCATTTGATTTACATTTTGTGTACAACAAATATATGCGTCAGCGCGAGCCGATTCTACAATGATGACGTGCTCTGGTCTGGTTAATGATAAAAATGCCGGAGCGGGGATGAATGCGGATTCTATTAGAAAGAATTAGTGTACAAGGCTAATAGTAAAAATAGAAAATAAGCCGAGTTATCCCAAAACAATTAAACAATTTTATTATTTGCAGCTGGAGCCATTCATACATCAAGTTGGAGGACACTCCTCAATTCTTTCATTAGATGAGAGGACCGTCTGTAAACCTCTCATAAAACAGGAGCTCAAGTTTTATGAAACTTTGCCCAGTTCTATGAAAAAGTTTACTCCGGAGTACCGCGGAATTGTTCAGGTTGGTTACTTGGGCAGTAGTACCTTAACCGTTTACCAATGGGGTGGGGGTGGGTTTAATAGTTCAAATGTTGACTGACGCTGACATGACATTATGCTCCTTATGTAGTTTGGCAGACAAAGACAACTGAATCTCTTTTTTGTACTTAGTTTGATTCCAGATTCAAACACGTTACAGGAATCAATCCTATTGTTTCATACTATCAATTTTGATAGTGATAGTGTTCCCTATTCGTGTTTGCTATCAGTGTGCCTTGAAATGAATTAAATGTTGCGCAATTCGATGTTAGAAGGACTCGGATTGTTCGGAAGCTTGTGTAAATAGGCGACGAGCGTCAAGGTTTTGAGTATGATATGAAGTATATCAATTTTGATACCGATTTCTGCTGGAATCCCATTTACAAAGTTTTCTTTGTCTAATTGCTGGTTGCTGGAAAGCATAATTTTAAGAGACTCTAAAATTCGATCCTGCCATTTTTACGTTTTCGTTACTTTTTTGTATCCTGCGCTACAAGTATCCTGTCCCAGTACATAAACAAATTGGCTTACATATATGTACCTTCTGTTTCATTTCTCAAAGTGTGATATGAAATAGCTATTCTCATCTCAACAAATAATGTTTTGGATTTTGAAATACTACAGCTTACAGAAGACAAATATTTGTTTTATTCAACGTTAGCTAAATGTTTGACCTTCTTCAGATTTTTTTTGCGTTGCTGAGAATTTCAACTTTGAGCTTCGTCACACTTTACTAGTTCGATTTCAATTGATCTTTGCCTTCCTGACTTAAATGATTCAACGTAGTAGAAGTCATGCCACAACAGAGCACAACGTAGACACTGTATAAATTGTTTGAAAATCCTAATTGACACTTCTACGACCTAACTCGTAGAATCTTCGTTTTGAAGAGCTTCCGTATCGCATTATTTTGATAAAACTCGGACTTGAACGCTTGCAACTATCGTGGGAGTCAGTGTTAAGAGCGATAGAACCTGTCAATCGTTAAGATGCAACTCTTTACTGAGAACCAAATGTACTTAAACTACATTTCTTAATTTAGGTTCGATTTGAAGAGGATCAAGATGGGTATATAACAGTTGCAGCGTATCCTCCGAAATCCTTCCGCTATCAGCTTTCCAGCAAGAAGCGGTCCAAGAGAAGGTAAGTTATGTGACCGTTTTTAATTTTTGATGTATTTACAGTTACAGTGCAAAAACAAAAGCTTTAGGTTAGGCCATAGAATATATGTAGAATGCAATATTCTCCGTATCCGCTGATTTACTACCTTGAATTTGAACAAAACAAACTAAGCTTCTCCAGAATTTCACCATAGAGCAAGACATTTAGTTGTAAAGGATATATTCTGTTCAGACTCGTATGTATTTGTTTATCGGATTTATAATTGGCATTGGCGTTCCTTCCACTCAAATTCCATGGTCAGGCTAGAGTACGTGCCGAAACAGGATGCAGAATGCACGTCAGGAAGGTGAAGGTGACACGGGAAACTTGGAGACAATATTGGGAGCCTAATCAAATTATTCGGCATCCGTCGTCCTAAACAGGTTTTGGGCAGACTAGTAACCAATATACGCATAGACGAGCCACTTAAATTGAATTAGGACTCTGAGTCTCTGATGCTATTGAATCTTCTTAGCTTTTCATGGTGGATCTAGTTATAATAGAGGGTAGCTTTGTTTTTGTATGTGAGCAGCTGCCAAAGCTAATGAGGCTTGTCTTCGGGTCTCAACTGATTCGCCTTTTATGTTTCCTATGTAGTTTGCCCTTTAATTTTTTAATAATACCCTCTTTATGTTCTCTTTCTCTAGGCGGATTCGACTAAAGAATTCTGGGAGCATTGAGATTGAGATTGAGAGTGAGCTCAAGGAAATATTTGTAGATGAAGATGTTGCCACACCAGGAGCTCCATCATCAACGAGTGCCACTGCCACATCCAGTTCCAGCGTAGCACGTCCAGTCAAAGCTACACATAATCCATGGGTTCTCAAATGTCATCGAGATCATCTTTCCAAACTTCAGAAGCGATCCACTGCCCATACACAAAAAGAAAAGGAGACTCATACACAGAGTAAGTCAAACATCGAACCCAAAACAATGATGCCCAGAAGATGGTCAATATTTGGCGAACTCTCCCCGCTACGCAAGAGCGGAAGAGACCTTTGTACTTACTTAAATTGCACACCCTGATGAACTACTTTCTGATGATATTCACAGAATTTGTTCTACTCGAGAACTTGACATGGAGATTCGAGTATCCCTGCGTTTTGGATTTGAAAATGGGAACTCGTCAGTATGGAGATGACGCTACGCCAGCCAAGATTGAAAGCCAAAGTGCAAAAGCTGCTTTGTCCACATCTGTTCAGCTCGGAGTTCGAATTTGTGGAATGCAGGTCAGTCTACTTAAAATGAATGGAGATGCTTATAAGTATAGTCCTATTCTCAGTGTTATTACATGGTATAATAATCGCAAACTGATATGCACGCAAGGACAAACGAATGCCTATTTTTAGGAGCTTAATAGGAATGCTTAAAAAGCTGAAGAGTTTCAAGTTGCATGTCATGAGCAGATACAGACTGAATTTAGAATTTATAGCATGAGACGAGTTGGCCGAACCGGAACGCACAAGCTATTTTTGGCTGTAATTTTCCATCAAATCTGTTTCCTGGGATTAAAGTACATCTTGGTATTTTAATTCGGCCGAAATCTGCAACGTATTAAGAGTCGCCAATCGGACGCCAGTCATTCGGCAGATTACATACTTCACTATTGAAGTCGACCATCTACCATTTCATTTCGTAAATGTAACTCTGACTTTTGCGTCGCTTCAGATTAGTAGCCTTCAATTTCTATGATATCAGCACCGCTTTGAGCAGCTCTGAACCGATTCCCTTGAACATTGAAAGTTAAACGCATATGGTCCGTATGGCAAGAGGCAAGGCAGATCAGACCTAAAAATTCGAAATCTGTGTCAAGCAATAAATATTTTTCAATGTAAGAAAACAAAAAACAGAAAGAAAATGAAACTTTCTTAGAAACAAAGCATTGAAACATCAATGTTTTGTCTAGCTAGCGAAGACAGTAAACTAATTGGTTTCTTCACAAGTGATTGGATCTTGGCTTGGCATGCATTTGATTTCCGTATTTTGCAATCTATTCTTATCTCTAGAATCGGAATCGATCTAGCAGATTGTGTCTCGTGTCCAAGTAGTGTCGCGTAGTATGTTTACAACTCCGATCCGCTGTAGGCGAGATGTCACGAGTTTACCTCGGCATATTGGATAAGCCTATTAGATCCCAAAAATCACTTAATTTTTATGTTTCGCTTTAGAATTTAAGCGTCTCTAAAGTTGTACTACTAGTTGGCCAGTATCCAAAATGATGGGTGTTCCATGTTTCCTTGACTTTGGCTCTGTCTTAGAAAAACAACACGCGTCAGTGGCTTACCGATTCCAAGCATTACATAATATCTGTGATTTTCGTTTTTGGTCTCTGAATTTAGAAAAATCTCTCGGAAACAACGTTCTATTAATAAAATACAACATGCCTTCGGTTTTGATTTTATAACGTAGTTGATTGGTTGCACATTTTGAAAGTGACAAAACTGGTGTTTCGCCCAAATTAGCTCGGCTCATTGGCGCCAGGGTTATTAAAATGACTTATAACTTAGTTTAGCACCCCGAATCCATATTTCATTCTCGAAGAGCATGCATATCCATTAAAATACCCACATTGACATTGGCATATCTGTCTAGCCAGCCTGGGACTGGGATTGGCACAGGCAGCAGCAGCATAGCAGCCTTCAAGTTCCAAACTTTCTGAAACAGCTGGCGACCACATATTCTGGTTAGATTCAGGTTTATCGTCTAATGCATCATGGTTGAAGCATGTTTGTAGGTTTGTCTCTAATTATAGCACCATTCCCTATTCTTTCTCCTTATTTAGCAATTGTAAATTGTAAATGCTCTCATTGTTTTGCATTCAAGGTGGAACAAGGAATTTTTTAAAACCGTTTAAATTCATGAAAATTGGGAGACATGAATCGGAAGCATGGAATTATTTAAATTCACGTCAAAGTCAAAGCAAATCTGCAAAGCATCATCGATCGCATGGTTACTACATACTGCGCTACTGCATGGACTTTTAATTTTATTGCCCAGTACATTCGGTTTAGACTAGATTTAAAGGTTTAAGCCTCATCCTTGTTCAAAATTCTGTCACTGTCGTGATTTCGAAACTGGTTTTTACATGGCATCTCAAGTTCATCTCTGCGACGCAGTATTTTGGACTCGTTTTATGAGCCTATTAACTTTCATCGCCGGGAATACAATAGAAAGGTATTCAGATTTAATTGTTTTGTCCGAAACGACTCTTTTATGGGCTTTTCCACTCGTGTCAGTTATGAGCAGACGGAGATACGAAGGTTAGACGTCAAGGGTCTGGTTATCAATCCACCGCTTTATGAATTGGATACTGAATTCGATTGATTTTTCCCCCGAAACCTTGAACTTGATTGTAGCATCTGGATTTCAGACTGGCACCTGGAACATGTCTATGACGTACGGTTCATAAATCAGTTTTTGAAAACGTTTATTGTTTGTTTTAGGTGTATCAAGTCTCAACCGGAAAGTTCACGTGTCGGAACAAATACTATGGTCGGAAATTAGGCGTGGAAGGATTTCGTGAAGGTCTCTGTCAATTTCTTCATAATGGAAACAGACTTCGAACAGATGCACTTATTCCATTAGTCGAAAAACTTCAAGAACTCAAGTCCGTACTCGCCAGCTTAGACACTTTCCGATTCTACACCAGCTCTCTACTTCTAATCTACGAAGGGCTGGACCCTGAGCTGAGTTGTGATGAGGAAACGCCGGGTGAAGATCTGGAGGGAATAACACCCATTCCAATGGACATACTGGATGACCCGGTCAAATCAACACCGGTCGGGGCTACCCCATCTTTTCCAAAACTCTCTAAATCTACGGAGAATTTTGTTCGAGCTAAATCTCAAGATGATGCTCTGGACAAAAATGGATTAGTCAAGAACGGCAGTATTAGTACTGAAGTCCTCTCAGATCCTTCGGGAGGTGGAGCTAGTGGCGGTGGTGGACTTACGCCGAGCGGTAGCAGGAAGAGTAGCCGCAGTAATTTGAATCTAGCCAGTCGTGGATCTACACCGAGCGCTTCTTCACTTTCCAGTGAGTCTGTTGATGTACGGCTCATTGACTTTGCTCATGCTACGCATAGTGGACTTGACCTCGGTCATTGCGCCAAGGAACATGCTGGAGCTGATGCTGGATTCATCTTTGGGCTCTCGAATATCATCAAAGTTCTTCAGGAAATTATTGATGAAGAATGTGCTTGAGGCTGGACAGGGATCATTTCTTCTGTTTGTAAAGCGTATAACAGTGAAACACGTGTCAATATTTGGGCGTTGTCACATCAGCAGGTCTGTTTCATTTTATGGGTTACAGGGTCATTAGAAACATGCCATTCAGCTTAAACGTCGGTCATATCAAATCATGAAGGCCCATTAAAACTTAAATCCTGCTGTATTGTGAATTGTGAACAACGCCCAATTTATGGCCACGTGTTTCTCTGTTGGCTGCCTTTATGCCATTAAATAATGGTGTACCACCGAAGTAGGGCTATTTCTAGGCCGTGGGTCCTCTGATTACTTCTACACTAAAACAAATGACATTTATGCCAAAATTTGAGGAACAGAAGAGCGAATTTCCAAATTAAACAAGTAGAAAAATCAACTACAATAATTTAAAATACATAGTTAAAATGGCTTTAATGTTTGATTAGCTTAGTGATTTAGTTCAGTCATCGGAGGAACTAGTAGAAATCTTACGAAATGAAACGTTACACGTTACCAAGTCACAAGAGACTGACATTTCCTGTCACTAGTGTTACTCTGTAGAAGGTGAATTCAATATATAATGATTAGTGAATTGCAATACTTAAGGTTAATTAAGGCTACTTTAAGGAGCACTGGTTTTTGAGGTTCATGTCAAAAGTGGTTTAAGAATTACTGGAAAGGGTCACTGAATTCCATTTGAAATTGGATCAATTCCCTGTATTACTTTAACATATTTTCCTGTCGAGTGGTTTAGTTTGCAATTATTGTTCGCTTGAGTGTTGTGTATTGTGTCTACTATGGTGCCCCGTGTGAATTCATGTGATTTAGGTCCTCTTCAGTAATTAATTACAATTCCTTATGTCCCATAGGTTATTTTTTTAATCGAAAAGTACGATACACGTATGTTTATACTTTAACGGGAGAAGCCATAAGGTGACAACTGTATTAAACACAACCCGTGACTTGACAGTGCAATGCGAGGCATCTAAAACGATTTGATCATCAGAAATCCCGTGTGAGTAACTTAAGTCCATTCAGTTAACCTAAGATCATCGTCCTTAATATTACGTACAACTCGACAATGCCACAATATTAATCAAACATCATCCTCACAGAAGGTGCAGTCTCAAGTCTCAGGAAACAAAACTTGTGATTCTTAAATATGTTACTAAAGGATTTCATCAAAAATCCAATCATTTATCAAACTACTGTTCCAATGCCACGTATTATTCGAGGCAAAGCTCCTAAGTGAAGATGCAAAAAGGAGGCATGTGCTGTTTCCGCATGAGGCCACTCCATGCAAATAGCATGCAATGAAACCTACCTTTTTGAACTGAGTTTGCATGGAGCGGCCTCCTTACCAGTAAAGTAGCACACAACGTCTTTAGGCCGCTTTATTTAGGGACTTGTTCAAGAATATTACCTAAAGTAAAGCTTTAAAATTTTGGAATTGGTGAATTTGCGGATGATAAGAGAATTATAGCGGGTTTCAAATTAAAATACTTTTAGTTTTTAGAAAAATACTGGTTGTACTTGTCTTTACGTCGTTTTTTGTTTGTCATTCCATACTTTGTATTACAGTGATTCTCGTTGTCGTTTTAATACATATTGTGTTATTTTTATTCTAATTTACGTCCTAATTTACGAATTACGAATTTACTTTAAGAACAAACGTATTTTTGTGCCCCCTCGATTTTGATGTGTGTGGATTTACGATATTTCTGATTCCACTAGTCTTCTTCTTCTAGCGTAATAGCGTCATACGGAATTTAGTGTGTGTGTACAGTACATTTAATATTCGATAGTCACCGAGAAAAAAGTCGTCTAATGCAAAAGTATAATATTTTATACAAGCAAAAATAAACCAACAAACTTGTTAACTCATTGTTGTTGTTACACTTACATACTTGGGTATTTAAACTAGGATAAAATACAAACGAGAAGAGACGGGGGAATTGACTTCAGATGAATTACTATTGTACAAAGCTGTATAATCCGTTGTACCTAATCTAGAATATAATTCAATACATACTTAATTTAGACAAGTTTTTGTCCATTTTGAAAAATGGGAAATCTTGATTCAAACAAATACAAGGTATACAACAAAAAAACCTATTATAATTAATAAATTGTAATGTCATTAGTCATATCGGTAAATATGTAAAGTTGTGGCATGTTCTCTGTTAGCACTGTGGTCAGGTTTTCTCGAATTGTCTTCACACCTGTGAAAAATTATTTCTAGTTGTAGTCTGCTTCGGCTTGCTTTAAATGTTTCAAAGTACATTATAGTGAGCGGTTTGTGTTGTGAGTATTGGGACGGCTTTTATCTTTATGATTACTTAGTGAAGCGTTGTATTTAGTTAGGCATTGGAGCATTGACTAATAAAATGATAAAAATAATTTTTTTTTTGTCTATTCGACGTGTGTGAATTATTTCGATTACAATGCAGACAACATGTAACGTTCTTGGTTCGATTAACGAAATTGGGTTTGAACCGTGAACTGATTATTGTACCATCCAATTATCAGTTAATTGTGCGATAATTGTAACATTTGCATAGCATAATTATGCACTTTTGACTTTGCATGTGTATGTCAGGATTAGGACTGTGATTCAATGACGCATGAGACCTGACCTGAACCTGATCCAATCCCACATAAGCTATATAATGTAAGTACACGTGTAGATACTTTACATCAGGGATTTTACCTAGTGCCGAACCGATCGTTAATTAAGGTATAGAATAAAGTCCGTACCGATCGACAAAACTAATATATTGAATAAAAGTAAATAGAATGAGGGCTGCTTCCGGTGATAGGTGACTCAAATTTGAACCACTACTGGACCCTGAACATGAATTTTAGCAACTATTGCTACACTAAATTGATGGTGGTAACTAACAAGGGTCAAATATAATTGCCGACTTTCGTTCTAAAATCTAAGTTCACACGATTTATGCACAATTTAATTTTCCATTCATTCACTCACGATCAATGATATAAAATATCCGAGGTTTCTTTTCGCAGCCATGCCATATCGCTTGGGCCAAGCTAGAACTTGAACCTGTCACCTGTCGTTAACTGCTGGAGTTAGAAAATATAATCATTCGTAAGTTACCCAGCGTTTAATCAAACTTTATGCAATGATGACTGATGACATGCAGATAAAGACTTCGTAATTTTCTGGCTTGGGTTGGAATTTTGAGATATCACACGATTGTTACGTATTATGAATTATTCAAGCTCCTCCGTCGAGTTACATCCGACGTTTAGCATTTAAAATAAATATACGTACATATGCAAGACAGAAATGGGTGACAAATAACTTTTTCTTGAATTTTCGACTGATAATTTGATTCCAATTTTCGTCTCATTAACGAAATTGAATAAATCTGATGAAATATCGCGTGGCTTTTGCAAACCTAAATACAGCCTGGGCTCCATCTCAACACCGAGTCCTGCGTTATGAAACAGGGTGTTTCACATGCCATACTCCTTACGATCTCTCCTCTGGAATTTGCTATCTATAAAATGTGGTAAGTGCGGTGCGTATGTTCTCAATGCTTTTGAGAAGGGAGAGGAATTTTTGCATGGCTTGGCATTTGGCATTCTGCTTGGCCAAATGCTCAAATTCACGAGCCATGAAGTGATTGTGAATTGAGCGAGAGAGAGAGGAAGATCTGAAAAGTGAAATTCTCGGAAAAGTCATAAAAATTGGAAATACACAACACAAACAACAAACACAACGGACAAACTAAAAGACGTTTGACTTGGGTTCAAGATTTCTAATTTTCAAGTCTTTTGGAGCAGCATTAACTAATTCAAGTATTCAAGATGGGAATTCCAAAGTTCTATCGATGGATTTCGGAACGGTATCCCTGTCTCAGTGAAACGATTCGGGAATATCAGGTAAAATATTTTAAAAATATGGATTATTCAATCAACTACAGAATTACTATTCATTTATTTTGTATTTACTGCAAAACAACAGAAGAACAATATAACTAAATGCCCCATCTATGTATGTACCCACTCCATGCACGCGTTCAGCGTTCGTAGTTAGAATGTATGCTACGCTACAATAATGTTGCAAAAGGTGAAACGGAATGAAACGGGCACGCGACACACGACGAGGCGCACGCCGCAAGCCACATGATGCATGGTCAATGGTCCTTGACCCTTCAAGCTATGATGATTTTGTTTATTTTGCTCTATAGATTCCTGAATTTGACAATTTATACTTGGACATGAATGGTATTATACACAACTGCTCTCATCCAAATGACGAAGATGTCCACCTGCGGATACCTGAGAAGAACATATTCTATGATATATTCAGATACATTGACTTCCTGCTCAAGATGATTAAGCCTAGGAAGGCATTCTTCATGGCTATTGATGGAGTGGCTCCTCGAGCGAAAATGAATCAAGTAAAGCTTATAAAAATAATACGCCTGAAATATTCGAAGTATTACACATTACGCGTTTTGGGATGAATTTGATAAGTGGTATTTGATTGATATTTCGTAGCAACGAGGAAGAAGATTCAGATCTGCTAAGTTAGCTGAGGATCAGGAGGCTGAAGCACTTCGGAAAGGCGAAGTTCTTCCAGACGAAGAAAGATTTGATAGTAACTGTATCACTCCCGGAACAGAATTTATGGCTCGACTACATTTGCAGCTGCAGTACTTTATCAAAGTGAAGGTTTCTACTGACCCGCTATGGCAAAGGCCAGGTGAGTCCTTGTGCTGACTGTTCTGTTCAGGGAGAATGATACGTGTATATTCATGAATCTTAATCAAATTCTGAACCTTTTCAGGGCTAAAAATCTATCTTTCTGGTCATAATGTCCCGGGAGAAGGCGAACATAAAATTATGGACTATATTCGTCACATTCGCTCACAGCCGGACTATGATCCGGAAACAAGGCATTGTCTATATGGCCTGGATGCTGATCTGATAATGTTAGGTCTTTCAACTCATGAGCTTCACTTTTCCTTGTTGAGGTGAGCGTCATGCATAATTCTTTATAATCTTAGACAAAGATTATTTACGAATTCTAGTAATTATTCTAATAATCATTTTGCGTTTCCTCAATTTCAGAGAAGAAGTAAAGTTTTCAAAAAATACCAAGCAGAAGAAGCCAAATGCCGCCCGAGCGGCTCAAGCAAAAACCCAGTTAGCTAGCTACGATCTTTCAAACGTTTCTATATTTAGCAGTGATATAGCAGTAACCGAAGCGTCAGGCACTGAACATCCACTGCCACCAGCACCACTGGCTGTGCTGATGCCAGGTGCAAAAACATTTGCTGAAATGGCGAAAATGGAACCCAAAGAAGTTGTTCCTCCTTCAAAACCGAATAATGTGAATGAAGTTGCCCTCATGCCGCCCGTGAGTCATGACGAATTTGCCAAAGGAACATACAAGCCTCCCATGCCCGAGAAGACGACGTTTCTCTTGTTACACCTCTCTCTACTTCGAGACTACATTGATGAGGAATTCAAGGGATTGAGAGAAGCATTGGAACTAAATAAGGCTTTTGAGTAAGAACTACACAATTCCCGATCTATTTATTTCAGGTCATTGGTTTCGTGCAGTGAAAGTATTTTTGATTAACACAGGTATGATTTGGAGAAAGTTCTTGATGACTGGATTCTACTAAGCATTTTAGTAGGAAATGATTTTATTCCGCATCTTCCAAAGCTCCACATTGTGAAGGGAGCCTTTCCGATGTTGTATGAAATGTATGCGGAGCTTCTGCCTTCACTCGGAGGCTATTTGAATGAAAATGGAGTCCTGAACTTGGAAAGATTTGAGAAGTTTCTTATTCGTTTGAGTTCATTTGACTTGGAAATGTTTCGTGAAAACTACGATGACATGAAGTACATGGAATCAAAAAGTGGAAAGACTATAGTTTTAGGAGATAAAATGGTAAGCAAAATGTCAATATTGTAACAAGCTCAGCTGTAACAGTGCGAATATTGATGTAAGCTCAGAATTAATTCGTCATATTCTATACAGTTTGAAAACTTTGGATTTGACGAAGAAGAATTTGAAGAAGAGGACTTGGAACCTGAGTCCGAGCTACAAGCTTTAGTTAAGCGTACGAATGCAGAAGTCTTTGGTTCAAAAAATACTCCTGACGGTGGCGTACTTAGCCACGAAGCATTTCCTACTTCAGAGGACTTTTTTGACCCTGAAGATTCACCAGAGTTTAGATTAGAATTCTTTCAGTACAAGCGAAGTTACTATATGGAAAAAATGGAAATTAAGAATGTCACGCGTGAGGTCATTCAGTCTCAGGCCGAAGAGTACGTCCGTGCTGTGCAATGGATTCTATTCTACTACTATAGAGGAGTGTCATCTTGGGGATGGTTTTATCCCGGACACTACGCTCCGTTCACTTCAGATATTAGGAATATTTCAACGTATGACATTAAGTTTGAGAAGGGTCAACCTTTCAAGCCCTTTGAACAGTTACTTGGAGTGCTGCCAGCCCAGAGTAGAAAGTTTCTACCGGAATGCTTTCAGGTAAATATATGACATTCACTATATGTGCGACTGTCACATGGTAAAAGTTCACGTGTTATAATAGTATTTGTTTTCCGACAGGGTTTGATGACTGATGTGAACTCTCCTATATTGGAGTTCTATCCAAATATATTTGAGAATGATTTGAATGGAAAGAAGCAAGACTGGGAGGCAGTCGTACTTATTCCCTTCATTCACGAAGCGCGATTGCTCGGTGCAATGAAGGACGTAGTGAAGTTAACACCAGAAGAAATACATCGTAATTCTAGAGGAAGCATGCATTGTATTAGGTAAGTGTCTACGTCATTATCATTTGACCACTGGGTTGGTTCGGACTTTTGCTAAAAAATTGCCAATTGAATATTTCAGTTTTAGTAAAAATGAATCTGGGCCCATCACATCTCACAATGATGTGTTCCCTGCTTTTACTACTTCGCACTATAATGAGGAGCTTATTGACGAAGTGGGCTATGACCTTTCTTTACTACCCAAGGGACTTCATCCCGGAGTGAAAGTAAATCAAATCTATCAAGGGTTTCCTTCTTTGAAGTCTGTTCCGCATGAGGTACGTGGTTACTTTTACAATAATTTACAAATGTATTCACTCGAGCGTTAATTCTATTGAATGTTCTTCAACAGAGTTCCTTAGAAAGAGCCGATATAAAAGTGTTTGAATTCAACACACGAGAAGAGTCCATGGTGTTGACAATACCGCATGAAAGTGTTAACACTCTGCAGTTGGCCAACGAATTGATAGGAAAAACAGTTTGGGTGAATTGGCCACATCTAACCTTTGCGATGATCACTGGAGTTTCAGATCAAAATCAGAAGTATATTAGACAGAATGATTTAAAAGACGCAAAAGTAATTAAGGGTAAGTGTAATTTACAATCCATTGCCAACCCCGTAGATCTCTAAAACTCTTTGCTCATCCCATCGCAGTAAAATAACACTAAATTATTGATTGATTTATTTGCAGATCAATCGTATAATAGTCAACAACACAGGGTTGTAAGTAAGAGTCTCATTGAGAAGCACATGAAGTTTAAGGGCATTCGTTTAGAAGAAGTCAATGTGATTCTATGGGGAAAGTCCATGGAAGGAAGAAAACTCGTTTTTAGAGGAAATGGCGAAGTTGTCGGCGAGACACAGGTATTTGAAGCTTTTTTGGTAGAGTAGGATACTGGTATGAATTGAGCCTGTGATTTCATGTTATTTTATTTTTTGTACTTAGTGGAGCTTATTTGAACAATCATATGCACTTCAAACCACGATTCGAAAATCAGATGTGACAGAGATTTACTTTTTGGACCGTACTCAACATCAAACGTACAAAGACGTATTTCTACCAGGGGAGAAAGTGTTCAAATTGGGTAACCCTCACTTTGGAGCATTGGGGAACGTTGTTAGTTGCGAAATGGGGGAAGTGCAGGTCGAATTGGATTGTTCCAATGAAGATCCAGAGAAGAATCTCGGTGTAAGCTTAGCCAGGATTATAATTTTTCGGCTTCAATATTTGCATTTGATGATTAAAACTGAAGGTATATGGTGTAATGGGAAATGGTGTAACTTGATTGAATCCTTGTTTTAATAGGAGGCTTTGAGTGGTGGTGTCCTAAAGAGCCGAGACTACTATCAAGGTCATGAGGCGGCTAGGCGTCTTGGAATTCCGTCTCTCACACTTGCCCGGCTTACTGGAACAATATTTGTACAATTAGAGAAAACTGCGAGTAAACGAAATGGAAAGAAGCAAATGAGGAAGAAATCGAATTTACAAGCAATAAAAGCAAAAAAGAACGGTCATGCTGCTGCTGGAACGAATACGGTGTCGACTCCGTCAGATGATGGAGATTCGAGTTCGAGTGAAGAGTTTATGATGAACGGCAAAACCAGAAGTGAGAGCATCGGATTGAGCTTGAAATTCAACAAGAGAAACCTCGAAGTTCGTGGGTACACCAGAAAAGTCGATGGGCAATGGCTATACTCAATGAAGACTATCAATCTTGTCAAAGGTAGTCACTATGCTAACCTGACTTTTTTTCTGAAATTGAAACGGAAAAAATGACTTAAACTGGCGAATTGATTTACAGAATATATCACTGCGTTTCCGAAAGTTCTGCAGTTCTTTCGAGATGGAGGTGGCTCATCAGGGTCGCAGGATTTCTACACCGCTTCTGAAATATTCCCAGAGAATCCGAATGATAATGTGAAGATTATTTTGGATTGGCTGGAGGATAAGGGTGTAAACTACCTTGCTCGAATTACCATGAACTCCATAATTTTGGATGACGATGATGTGCACGAGGTTTGGACGCATGTCTTAGAAAAGAAGGCTGTTAATCTTCCGAAGCAGACGAAACTATTGAGCTTGAATCCTAGTACACTACACAAGGTATTTATACATAGAATCGAGAATTGTACTTTAAAATCAATGTGATTTATGAATTTATTAACTGAGAGACAATCTTGATTTCTACAGCCTGGACTGAATCGTGGTTGTGTACCCGCATATTCAGGAGACCCGCGCTTCTCTGTTCTCGACAGAATTGTTTGTGTGGATCCTAGTGCCCCGGTACCGTTAGGTCAGCGTGGTACCATCATTGGAATACAGGACCCACCCGAATTGGCTCAACAGGAGGAAGAGGCTTTCCGTTCAACTAGTTCAACTGCACTGAAAACCTTAGTAATCCTCGCTGATCCCATTCAAGACGTGTTTGATTCCACAACTGCTAACGGTACTGATGATTCATTGACGCCTGCTATTCCTGCAAAGGGTGAAGAGGCCAAGGCTGACACCGCCAACATGCTAAGCTGTGCACTGCAGTCTATTCTTCGTATTCCCCAGAACGATACACAAGCACCGTCAACCAGTTCGGTTATCCCAACAGCATCCGTTGGTCCAAAGCGAGGAAAACCCACTCTGGTCATGCTGTATCCATTTCAGGTGTTGAACTTGAGTGACAACGCAAGGAAGCTAGCGGATCGTGCAGTCATGAAAGCTCATGCTGAATATTCCAGAAATCTTGCTCAAGGAAGACAGTCCCAGTCTCAACCTGCTCGTGACAATTCAAATCAGTCAGGCCCACTCACGGACTTCTTTCCGAAGAGAAAAGAGCGTATTGAGCTAAAGAAACCTAGTTCATCCAAATCCGATAAGAACTTAGCTCGGGCTGAACCTCCGAGCGGACAGAAAACTTTTTTCCCAACTGCAATTTTACAAAGGAACACTGTACAACAGAATTCCACACCTGCTGCTGCGGGATCCAACATTCGACCTTCTATTCAGCAAAACAATACTCAATCATCACAGCCCTCTAAGTATCTCTATCCGGATTCAAAGGAAATTGACACAATTTTGAAGGAGAATGCAGCGTTCAAAGCGAGTACTTCGAGAGATGGGCTTCCTCCTCCTCCGAAATTAACGAATGAAGAACGAGAGAAACAGAAAAAAATGCTCTACATATTTAACCAATTAGCCAAGTCCGCTTTGGATGGAGCTCCTCGAGAATTGGATGACGTGGAGCACAACTTCAATTCGGATATCAACCCTGAAGACTTTGTAATGCCGTCTTCTCTCGCTGAATATCGTAATCACAAACCCCAAGCTGAACCTAAGAACAGGAAACTGACGAATGTTCCAGCGACTACAGCAACAAAGCCGGAACAGGGACACAGTAGCAGTAAGAAGCAAACTAATGTTCCTAAACAAAAGAACGTGGGTGCCAATAGTGGCCCTGGTCCATCGAATCAAGCTCAGCGGTCAAAGAACTCAGTACCTGCTCCTAAAATTCAAAGTCAAGTATTCTATCGAACGCCTGCACCTCTCAATACTCCCGGTCCCAATCCGGGCGTCACACAACCCAAACCTCGTCAGAAGCAGCAGCCATCACAACAACCACAAGTATTTCCGCTTCCAATGATGGGAATGGCCATTCCTGTAATGCCACACCAGCCCGTCATGTTCCAACAACAGACGCAAGGACTCATGCAAATCCTCGGAATGGGAAACGCTGCTCCACAGCCCGTCTACTTTGTAGACCCTCGAGCTCATCATTCAATGAACTCCTTCCAGCATCCCGTCCCAATGAGCACTGGCTACAGTCATCCTACTTCCCAACAAAAACAACAACCATCTCCACAGCAACATCGACAGCCTTCAGATCAATTCCAAGGTCAAGGTAGCAGTTCCAAAGGTCGTGCTCAGAGAAGAGTTAACAATACTTTTGTCCCGCTGCAAGTCGCAAGGGCATCAGCTGGAAATCATACGCGTAGTGCTCCTTTCAATTCTGCGCCTCAACCTGCTGTTGTAGGATTACCAACTGCACGGTCAAATCCAGGGACTTCTGAGCCTCCAGCTACAGCTCAGTCTGTATTACTTGCAGGTATCTCATGTAGTGCAATTAGAAATCATAACATACTGAATGAGGCATGAGATACGCTTCATATTTACAATGCATAAACAATGCTTATATTTACAATTTCAGGAATGACCGTTCCTCAATCAAGCAGTGGTGCTGGAATATCTGGTGTAAAGTCATCTCCAAAGAAGGAGTCGAACAAGGGCCCAAAGAAATCACGAATTGCAGCTAATTTTGGATCAGGACCAGGCGCTTAGGCCTCTTGGCCTTCTAATATGTTCTGCCAGAAGAAGAAAATGCATTTTATTCACTACTATTGGTTTGACCTACCTCACCTCCATATTCATTGTCCGTATATCACTTCATTAAAATAGTAGTCTTAATTGTTGTCCGATTTTTGCACAAGAAGTTGTGACGTGAGTCACAACTCCTATTGCAATGTGACTCCATGTATAAATGTATTCAGGTAATAAGACAAGGTACTCCTAGTTCCTTTACAGAATACTCATACTTAGTTTCATTTTAGTGGAGTACAATAACACATTTGTTATTTGTAATTAACTCCACACAATTATTATCAATTTTAGAATGATTTGACGCACTAAACCAGTTTCTATGTACGTGTTACAGCGTTACAGGGGTTGTCGCATATTCGAATTTATTAGTTTGTAGTTCTTCATTTATGATTCATACTCTCTTCTACATATCAGTACAGTACCATAAAAATTAATTGAAGTGGAATAAAATTGAATTATCTGTCCAATATTTAGTGATATTGTCCATCATTTTTTAGGAGCATAAAAGAGCGAAGACTCAACTTACCGTATTTGCTCACGTAATATAACATAAATTTACCATAGGCCTCAAAGCCTAAAAGATGTGTAATGTTGCTACAGAAGAACCGGCACGAAACTTGACATGCAATTTCAGTATGGATTGCCTCATGTTTCCTGTTAAATTATGCGGCATGAGTCATGCTAGGGTTCAAATATGATCACATGCTGGAAGAAAATTGCACGATCTTCCGGCATCCGCGAATCGTTCAGTTGGAATTTGGAATTTTCACCGTATTGCTGCTATGCTGCCTGCCGCAGCAGTTGAATAGATTCAATTTCAGTTGAATTTTGAAGTTTGCTGTGATTGCGAATTGAAAATGGGCAAGAAATCTAAAGGAGGAAATAAAGCACATGCTGCTGCCGAAGGTGGTAGCACCCCAAAACCTGCTGGTGGCGAAGCGTCGGTTCAGGCGGAGGTCAAGGTTAGTTAAATATTTTAATTTTCTAATACATTATCATATGTCATAGTGTTTGTAAACTGCACTGCAGTTATGTTTTATTTTATGTTATGCATATGTTGACACAGGAAGTCGTCCGTTTATTGTTCACGAATTGCTTTGTAATATCAATGTCTCATATGTGTGAACTTAATTAAATTAATTTCAACTGGTTTCTTATTTGCTTACTTCACATTTTTACAGGTTGAAGTTGTGCCAGAATCAATCAACTTCGCACAGGAAGAAGAGCAGATTCTCAAATTATGGGAGAAATTGGATGTTTTTCAGTCTTGTCTGAAACAATCGGCAGGAAAGCCTAGGTACTCATTCTACGACGGACCGCCGTTTGCGACTGGTACTTCTTCTTCACAATTATAAATTAACAAAATACAATTAGAAAATACACAAATAATAGACACCGAATTCGTTTCTCATGAACGACATATGACAAGACACATGACACATGATCCATATCCATATCCCACAGGACTGCCGCATTATGGGCACATCTTGGCCGGAACTATAAAGGATATTGTCACACGATATGCTCATCAAAGTGGATTTCACGTTGAGCGACGATTTGGTTGGGACACGCATGGATTACCTGTTGAGTATGAGGTGAGGATCCTTGCTTGTAATTAAAATTGAATGACTAAAAATTAGCTACAAGGCATCTGTTGCATTATTATTACTGAGTATTTTTGTCGAATAAAGGTTGACAAGGATTTGGGTATCAAAGGGCCAGATGACGTCATGAAGATGGGAATCAAAGCATATAATGACGAGTGCCGGAAGATTGTGATGCGATATGCTAACGAATGGGAATTTATCATCAATCGTCTTGGTCGTTGGATTGGTAAGGGTCAATCAAGACTAAAATTCACTTAATTGTTTTATTTACTAATGACTAGAGTTGTCGATTCTCTTCAGATTTCAAGAAGGATTACAAGACACTTTATCCTTGGTTCATGGAATCCGTTTGGTGGGTATTCAATCAATTATTCGAGAAGAACCTTGTCTATCGAGGATTCAAGGTTATGCCATTTTCAACGGCTTGTTGTACTCCGATTTCCAACTTCGAGATGAGTCAAAACTATAAGGACGTCGTGGATCCAGCAGGTGATAGTCTTTATATTATATTTTATTAAAGAAACGTTTACTTTCAATGTGTTCCACTGACACTTCTATTTGCTACTTTTAGTGATTGTCGGATTTCCGATGGTCTCTAAGCCTAAGGTTAGCCTACTGGCATGGACTACTACGCCGTGGACCTTACCGAGTAACCTTGCACTCTGCGTTCACCCTGAATATATCTACGTTCACTTGGAAGGTATGTATTTGTAGAACTGAACCTTTGAGCCACTTTAGTCATGGTCATTAAGTCAGGTTCGCAAATGATACTCAATACTCAATCTATGGTTAGAAATCTCCACCAAGAAAGAATACATCCTGATGGAAGCCCGTATTGACGTTCTATTCAAAAAGCCACAGGAGTATCGTGTAATTGAGAAGTTTCCTGGCAATAAACTCAAAGGGGAAGAATATGTTCCTATGTTTGACTACTTTGCGGATCAGAAGAAACAAGGAGCATTCCATGTGCTGACAGACACTTATGTTACTCAGGATTCGGGAACAGGGATCGTCCATCAAGCTCCGTATTTTGGAGCGGAGGATAATCGGTATGATCAAATAATCCACAAAATTTATACCTCTTTGAATTGTGTATAGGCAATTTATCAGTAAATCATATAAATGTCACAGTATCTGCTTGGAGGCTGGTGTCATTACTAAGGACCAGGAAATGATTTGCCCAGTTGATGTGAAGGGTCATTTTACAGCAGAAGTGACAGATTTTGCTGGACAGTACGTGAAGGTAAGTTATCTATGCTTTGTCGGAGCTGTGTTCTAAAAGAATTGGAATTTTTAACAATGCTTAATTTTGTTAGGACGCTGACAAAGCTATTTGTGCACACATGAAAGCTCGAGGTCGACTAGTCCATGCCGGAACCATTAAACACAGTTATCCATTTTGTTGGAGATCCGATACTCCTCTTATTTATCGATCCATTCCATCGTGGTTCATTCGAGTGGAACCATTGGTTGAAAAACTGCTAGCCAATAACCAAAAGACTTATTGGTAAGCATTCGATCAACTTCCAAAAAAGAAATTGTAAAAAATTTGTGCAATACTAATTTTGCCTTTCGTAATTATAGGGTTCCCGATTTCGTAAAAGAGAAGAGATTTGCGAATTGGCTTCGAGATGCTCGAGATTGGGCTGTGAGTCGAAATCGGTATTGGGGAACTCCCATTCCGATTTGGATGTCAGAAGATGGTCAAGAAATCGTGTGTGTTGGAAGTCTTGCAGAATTGGAGAAACTTTCCGGGAAGCCCGCACCAACCGATCTCCATCGAGACATGTAAGCGATCAAAGTTTTTAATGTTTTCTCAATGAAATAAAGTTTGCAATTAATACTTGCATTCCAGCGTGGATGACATCGTTATTCCGTCCAAACGCCCTGGACAACCACCATTGAGACGAGTCAATGAAGTGTTCGACTGTTGGTTTGAGTCCGGATCAATGCCCTACGCTCAAAATCACTACCCATTCGAGAATAAAGGTACTTATGCAATTAAACTCAAAAATAAATTGACGCCTTGTACATGTTTGATTAATTATAATTTTTAGAGGAATTTGAGCGAAGTTTCCCGGCTGATTTCATTGCGGAAGGTATTGACCAAACCCGCGGTTGGTTCTACACACTCCTTGTTATTTCCACGGCACTGTTTGACAAACCACCATTCAAAAACCTGGTTGTGAACGGGCTTGTACTGGCTTCTGACGGTCAAAAAATGTCAAAACGAAAGAAGAACTACCCGGATCCTTTGGAAATCGTAAATAAGTTTGGAGCGGATGCCCTACGTTTATATTTGATCAATTCTCCAGTTGTGAAAGCTGAGAATTTACGGTTTCAAGAAAGCGGAGTGCGTGATTTACTCAAAGATGTGTTTCTGCCGTGGTACGTATCATTATGTTCGTATTCTCAGCTTTTATATAGATAGAGATAATGTAAGTTAATACCTTCCTCGTTGCAGGTTCAATGCTTACAGATTCTTCATTCAGAATGTTATTCGAGTTGACTCTGAAGACAAAATCAACTTGAAGTTTGATGAGGAGCTGAAGGATCTCAAGAATACGAACGTGGCAACTTGGAATGTGATGGATAGGTGGATTCTGTCATCCATCCAATCATTAGTTTCTTGGTTTCATCAGGAAATGGGAGCCTATCGTCTCTACACGGTTGTTCCACGGTTGGTAAAGTTTGTTGATCAACTTACCAACTGGTATGTTCGACTCAATCGAAGGAGAATCAAGGTGAATTAAACTTGCTTATTTCTAGAATTTGGTAGTAGCGGTACGAGTAGTTCAATGAATACCATCTACTTTTTCAGGGAGAAAATGATTCGAAGGATAGCTACAGAGCGTTGGAAGTGGTTTTTGTTTTGCTACAAACACTAGCTCGACTAATGGCACCATTCACCCCTTTCATAACAGAATACATGTATCAGAATTTGAAGAAGTTGAAGAAAGTTCGTCCGACTGACGAGGATGACAACAGTATTCACTATCTTATGCTTCCCAAAGCACTGTAAGTAATTTGCAGTTTTTTTAAAAAATGTAACTCTAATTTTAATTAACGGCATGCCTTAAGTTTGCATTGAATTTTACTTGTTCTGTAGAGATTGGCTAGTTGATAAGAACATCGAAGAGTCTGTGGCTGGCATGCAGACTGTCATAAATCTTGGGCGATTGGCGAGAGATCGTGCAAATCTTCCCATCAAGGTAGGTTGAGACCCATACGTGTAAATGAATTTACAAATGCATGGCCTCGACTATTTATTTTAAATGCTTGTGATTATTCTTCAAGTCCCCGCTTCCGGAAGTGATCGTGGTTCATACGGATCCCAATTTTCTCAACGAAATTAAAAAGTTGGAAGGATATATCCTTGAAGAGTTGAATGTACGAAAGTTAACCCTGAGTACAGATAAAGCTTCGTACAAGGTCAAATTAACCGCCGAACCTGACCACAAAGCCCTAGGACAACGATTCAAGACAGAGTTCAAGAGTGTACTCGCTGCTGTCAAGGTATACTTTGAGTTAGCAGAAATACCTTGCATACAAAATGAATCATTCATATCAAATGTTAATGCTACAGGGACTAAACGACTCTCAATTGGAAGATTGTCTCAAGAACAATGGAATTACTGTTGAAGGTCATTGGATTGAACTTTCAGAGTTGTATATCAAGTTTGCGGTGGACGAAGGAACTATGAAGGATGTTGAAGTAGCTTCATCAGGTCCAGTTCTTATAATTTTGAGTACGAAGCGGGATCAGTCGTTGCTGGTGAGTCAGAGGTTTCCAGATTTATATAAAGCTGTTTAAGTAGTCTGGGGTTTAATGCTTCTACATTTCCAAATATTTCCAGGATGAAGGGAACGCTCGTGAAATCATTAACCGTATTCAAAAACTTCGGAAGAAAGGAGGTCTAGTTCCAACGGATAAAGTGACTGTCTATCTGGACGCCGACGAAGCTTTGAAAAAAGTCATCGATGGTTTTGGAGAATTTATTCAAAAGACTGTAAAAGCCACTATTCTTCCCATGAAGGATGCTCCTACTGACCTAGAATTCCTCGTAGAAGAGAAGTTTCAAGATGTGAGTGTTTAAATTGTCATTGCTAAACGTATTTGAGAAAATCGGATCTTATTATTACAATATTACCATTTACGATTTATAGATCAAAGAAATGGGTTCTCTGACTGTTGCTTTGTCCACACCAAACTGCAAGAAAATTGAGCCACCTTTCAGCAGGTGAGTTTTCGTTTAATATTTCGTATTTCAGAAGCACCTAGCGTGGAACTAAAATCATTTTTTACTTTTCAGATATGTCAACCTTAACCTTTGTGACGACATTGTACCAGGCCCCTGGGTCACTGGAAGGAAAGGCACTATTTTCTTAGAAAATCCGACTAAGCACGCACAAATCACCCTGGCCGATCTTCGGTCAGAAGTAAGTTACTAATCAATCACGTCGAATAGGAGTTCCGGAATTCTAAATGAAATAGCACGATTGTATAACACTTGACCTTGATAATCTAGATGCAATCCATCTTTGGCCTACATGGTCATAATTTTCAATTGACCGACGAAACCGGGATCGAAGTCACTTCAGTAGACCTTGAAAAGTTGAACAAGCGAACGCTGTATATTTCTAAGATCAAAGGTTTTCGGCCAACAGGTGACACCGTTGTGAACGGGAAACCTTTTTCCAAGTAAGCCGCAATCTACACCTGAGTTTCATAATCACAATCACAGCAATGATGATCATGTTAACCTAATTATGATGAATTATATATCTAGGTTCGTAAATGTGGAGCATAATGGACAAAAGGTCAGCGTTCTTCTCGAAAATCCTGTTGGAGAAAACCTATTTAACAACAAGGAAGCAGCAATTCAATTTGGTTCAACGTTATTCTAACTTTGCTTATTTGACAGAAACTAATTCGTGAAATAATACGTGATTCAGCTAATAACAATTTAATAATGTACAACAATTTCCCAGTGTGTCGTGTCCCAGAACCAAAGAAGTGCATAAACTACTTCCAAACAATTTCTCCTCACATTAGTATCCATTACGAATATTTTGATTTCTAGGTAAATGACAACTTGAAATAC
>JAQFYU010000133.1:0-32659 GCA_034694905.1 Ceratophysella granulata | reverse complement strand
AGAGGCGCAGAGGGCAGAGGTCAAACAGCTAACCTTTTGGGTAGGATTACGTATAGTGGGTACATGTGTTAACAGATAAACTTAACAGTAACCAGTCAGGGTAGGTGGCCATCGAGGAATGAGTTGATCAAGTCATAAGTCAAGAATCTACTCGGATCTACTACAGCTCCCACTAAAGGACACAACAGTATATAAACGTAATCGTAAGACCATTTTATTTTGTTTATCTAAAATTTCCAATTCATTCTTAAAAACAGCACTGAGCTCCAGTTTTGCACAGATTTGACGCCGAGGAGCCCTGCTACCCAGTAGCAGTGCTCCACAGCGAATTAGGGATATGGAACAAGGAAAGGAAAAAAAAAGTTGGGTAACAGAATTGAATGCGATCTATTTCGTAGATCACAAGCTGCCTTTCGCATCTGATTCTACCTTCTTATATCCAGATCCTGTGTGATCTACTCGGACATTGAACATTGATGAAACTCTTTAAAATGAACATTTACAAAATAAATAAAAACATATAAAATGGTAGATCAGTGCATGCAGCTTGTGATCTACAAATATTACAAGATCACATTCGACACTACTACCAGTATTTCCAACTAACAACTTTCCGCTAGGGTACCGCCGGCGTATGCGATCTACCCGATTCTGGGAATCTCAAAGCTAGTTTACTGGAAAAACGTTAGTTTAGTCTGAAGCTTGCCGCATTTTTTGTAAGTATGCATACTCAAAATCGTGTAGATCGCACACGAGCAGAGTATCACCGCTACCTAATTCCCTGAACACAAAATGTTTTGTTTTCGTTTAAATCTTGCTTTCTCCCTCAGACTTTCTCCTACTAAACTTCATAGCTTTTCCAACCCAGTAACGTAGTTTAAATTTTTCGGAACAGAGTAAATGTATAACCTGTCTTAGTAGTTGATTAGGAAGATAACCATCTTACAGAGTAGGTTTTCCATAGTAAATAAGTATTGGTATTATTTTTTAGGATTTATTTTTTGTAAATGGTAAAGTTTTAGTTTATACGTGTGACTTGCTCTTGTCCTAGATGTCCTTAGCTCGTGGTTAATAATTTATTAGGATTAGTCCATACCTATGTAGTTAGTATGTCTAGCATATTTGATATTTTGTTAATTATATGAGTTCTCTTCCTCACCTCCTCAGAGTCTACCTACTTGACGCAAAGAGGATTAGGTACACGTGCATACTGCTCAAACAATGGACTAGAATTTTTTTTCTGTATTTTTTTTTCATTTCCACCGTCGGAAGGACTTTCTTCTCCGAATTAACACTTATGGCGAGAGTAAAATTGAAGGAAAGGAGTTAGTAGAAGCTTGGAGATGGCTACAGAGGGAGGCAGAGGTTCTATTTACGAATCGGCTCTGTGCACACATATTTAACAACAAGGAGCCAGAGCGTCCACTACGAGTTAAGGTCAAAGGTCAAGCTTCCAAAAGTGAAGAGGTATTTATTTAGGTAAGTTGAGTCAATTGAACGTTGAAGGAGATGATGAATACTGAGTTTTAGACGTTCTACGTACAATAGTATTCTAAGAGGATCCTACGGAGGAAGAAACTGCGCAGGAGGCAAGGCATGGAACTACGCAGGGAAAATTTAAGGTGAGTGAGGAACGCCTACTTCCATATTGCCTGTCGTCATGACAACCAACGTAGTTCACTTCGTAGCTCCGCCCTTCGAACGGACTTATGCGTCTAGGGATCAACCCTGACCTAGTTTAGAGCCTTAATTCTGTTCATCCGGATTTAGAAGCTAAGAAAGAAAGAAAAAGTCAAGGGGGAGGAGGAGAGCAGTTAAAAGTTTCACTTTTCCGAAAAGTGAGATTTTTTTTTTCATTTAAACTCTAAAAACCTGACATGAACATTTTCATACGTGAGCTAAACTACATTATGACACTAAGTGAGTGTGTTGGAAGTGCACTGAGGGAATGCTGGGACTTGTGAAAAAAGGGGGATTTTATTACTTGGCGCGAGCACACAAACTATACAATTACGATATTACTCAAAGTTCAAAAGTTGACGAGTGAGCCTAGTTTTGTCCACTACTTGAGTCGTAGACCACAAAAAAACTGTTCTACAGTACTTCCTAACTTCCTAGTCGGTTCAACACATGTGGGGCGTGAATAAGTAGAACGCGAGTTAAGTTCCATTGATGGAAGGTGAGCCAGGGTTGTTTGTGGGTGGGGAGGAGGAGGAGTGCAGGAAGGGACTTGTCACTCGGCTTAGAAGACGTCTCTTGACGTCTCGTGTAGAAAACTGTCCCTTAACCTAGGTCCTTAGTCAACTAGCACAACAAACGGAGAGTTGGAGAGACGACTTCTCGTAGTCTTCCGTTCTTCACTCGGTGTATCATTTAGAACAACTTCTAGAAATCTCGTAAAACTTGTCGGAACACCTCACGAGTCCTCTGTAGTACGGGGGAGGGGGAGGGGGGTTAACAGGGGAATAAATATTGGTGACTCAGAAGCACCCAAACTTGAGACTGACTCTCCTACGCACAACACGCGTCTCAGCCTAAATAATTACCGGGAATTTCTAAACACTAGTCAACATCCGTAGCATCTCTGCGTCGTCCCATTCATACTTCCAGGAAGGACTTCTGTGAGACTTTTGGACTCTGACGACCGTCTCCTTGTCCCCTCTTGAGACCGGACCTAGTGGTGGTCCACCTCTGCCGTCGAGTACTACGTACGTATAATATGTATATAGTGTTTACTAGATTATTGAATGTCTTGGAGTCAGTGCCAGTAGTGGATTAATAGAATGGATTGGGTGTAGTTCGCTCTGAGCCAGGTTCCTTCCGCCCGCAAGGCTCCCGCAGCCTCCATCTTGACCTGGACCTGACCTGGACATCACCAGAAGACTGGAGTGGACGACAGCCGAGCTCTGCTTTCAATGAACACTATAACTGTGGAGGGGAGAGCTGCAGATAGGCAGGGGACTGGGGCTCGTCTCTCCGTGTAGTCGTCCTGGCTCGGTGGGTGGAGCCGGTCCTGGTGGGAGAGGGTGGGCCGGGCCCACGGGCTCTGTCCTCGACGCGGATTTCTTTTGGCAGTGATAGAAGTGTTGGGAGAGACGAGCAGGATGGGCGGGCTGGAGGAGCGGGAGGGAGCTTATAGGTCTAGAGCTGGAGGTGATGGTGGGATAGGCCTGGTGCGTGTTGAGTGATGAGCACTGGCTTGGAGTTTGGGCGGGGTGGGAGAGTGCTCGTAGGCCTGGTGGGAAGGAAGGGTGGGGGGACGGGGACTAAACGGCCGTCTCCGTGTGACTTCGGGAGGAGAGTCGCTCGAATTCCGGAACTGAGACTTCGTATGGAAAGTTGTCCGCATATTCGATGGAGGAAGTTTGAGACAGTCGCTTGCTCAGTGAGGCTTGTTTCTGAAGCACGGCTGCAATGGATGGATTACTGCGCTCTCCGAACCGAGTGTCCAAACCCTGACGAAACGCATTGACTACTCGGATCTGGAAAAGGATGTTCAAAAAGAGAGAACCAAAGGGTGTCTGTTAGTACTGAGGTCCAGAAGGATGAAGTAGACAGGGCACACCAGGACACAACAGAGCTGATTTACCTCAGTCGGCTTTCCTTTCTTTTGCGTTTCCCCAATCAGTTGCATCCTTGCAGCCTACCAATTGCAAAAAGTACAATTTGGCCAGCCCAAATTGGGTTTAAACAACAGTGATTGTTTGTTTGTTTGTATTTTTTTTGTCAAAAATGAGACACGTTTACAAAACAAAGAATGAAAAAAGTAAATGTGAAACACCTAGAGTATATATGAATGAATGGCTCAAAAATACCACACCAGCCACTCGGTCAGCCAAACATGCCGTATTATAAATCAGCTCTGTTGAATATCACTAATGCGGCAGCTGTAATAGTCAGAAATGAACAAGTCAGCTCACCAGATCTCACTCAGTACACTCAAGAAAACACTTTATGTAGTACTTACTCAGGAAAAATAAACAATTAACCGTTTTTAAAACGAATTTTCCATTAAACAGGAGATCTCAGTAAATATTCTGTACAGAGAGTGAGAACTGGTAGACTGGAGAAGTATCTGGACCAAAGAAATTCAATCAATTGACAGTCGACAGTAGCAAATGCCTTATTTACATCACAGGACAAAGAATGTAAAGACCAGTTTGAATTTGGAACAACCAATGGCAACCAATGGTAACATGCAATGCAATCACTAAACGAGCAATTACATTCCAATTTTAAAATTCACTTGTCCATGCACTGGGAGTAATGGATCTTGGAAATAATGTTTTTTAAAAAAGAACAGAAATACAACTAAAAGTAATCAAAAAATAATAGATAGACGCGTCAGGGGTAAATATGACCTTGACAATTTTTAACAAAACGTCCGACGTGTACGAAATCATAATAAATCTCATTTCTGCTTAAATTTAATAAAAATTATGCTCAAGGGGTAATTCCTACTAAGTACTGCTTTCCCTTTCTCACCATATGCACGACCAAGTCAGGGCTATTTTAAACTCCAATTCTACTTTCAACATGTGAGCATTAGATGGGCTGAGATGAGCGTATGTGGGCGGAGAGTGAAAGTTGAGTGAGCTTACTTGAGATTGCGAACTTTCACCTTTGTAGATCCTTGGGACTACAATGTGCAAGGAGCTGGGGTTGGTTCCAGCAAAAAACGCTCCACATCAGACCTCAGAACTAAATTACCTTCTCTAGCCAGCTATAGCCATTCATACGAGAGACGAGTCTATGTAGAGTCTGGAACCTAATTAAGCTCCAAGCCTACTGTTCTATCTACAAAACTACCTTACTTTCTCCGTTCCAGTCGAAATGAAGGTTCTTCATGTTCTATGTTCTGTATGGAGTACAGACAAGGATACAGGAGCTCAAGCAAGAGCTGGAAGGTTCTCAATCATGTCCGACTCATCTTTCAGGCATTCAACAGGGCTTCTCTGACAAGACTACGGCTAACAATAAGGAAAATTGACACATACTATGCTATGTACTGCTGTTCGACTACAACTCACTCTGACTAAGAAAGCCAAGGGAAATATTGCTCAAGAGGCAATTCGGTGCGACGTTAATTTATGAATTGGACAGGATTCAATGAAAATATGATTTATTTGGAAGAAACTGAATTGGCAGTCGATTGGAGATCCAATTGGCAAAAGTAGAACGGCATTTTGGCAAAGAGACTCATTTTGTTTAAATCATTTTCATTCTTGCTTGCTTTTATAAAAAAATTAACATGTTTTTTAAAAATAATGTTTACCGCAATTGGTGTACTTAATGTGATTTTAAAATAAATTTAGTTTTTGTAAAGTTGGTTTATAAAAATTCATGTTTTTCGTCGATTAGCTCGATACTTACTTTATTAATTCGCTTTAAATCGGCACTTTTGTTACGTTTGTCGCTTAAAACATAAAAATTATGTGTTTTTTTCTCTGCTAATTCGGTTTGTATAAATCAGCTTTTTCGGGTCAATTTGGCCTTTAGCTGGCCGTTTGGTTTGTAAAAGTGAAGTGTTTGTAGCAACTTTGTGTGATTAAAATCAGATTTGCCCGTTTACATCAATTGTTTTAACAATTTGCTTGGTAAAGTTTAATTTTGTTGCAATAAAGGCTTAAATAAAATTTGGATCAAGGCAGCATGTTTTTCACCAAGTCGGTTCTAAGTACTAAATTTTGAATTTGTATTAATCAGGTCTATTCTCAATTTGGCCTTTAAAAATACTTTCTTGCCGACACCAATAAAATATTTCTTTTTGGAAATTTGAACACGCGCGTTTTCTGGATACTACCACCGTAAAGTTCTTTGCCAAAATCGCTTTTGCCAATTTACCGTAAAATCGATTTCAAATACTAGACAAGGGAAAGTTGTGAGGGTGAGCAAGCGGAGAACTTACTTTTTTTCTGGAATATTGTAAACAGGTGGTAGAAGTTCTAGAAGGCTTTTCAGATTGTCTAGACTACTGCTAACTACTATTGACTTGGTGATGACGTCAATGAGCAGGCTTGGAACTAGTCTAATGATGTCCAAATAAAATTTCTGGTGAGGAGAAAGTAGACTGTGCTCCAACTGCCTTCTATTCTAATCAAGGTTCAATTTCGTCGATTGGGCTGGAGACTATGCTCTACATGTAGCCTTGACTCTGGACTGGACTGTGTGACAAAAGCTCAAAAATTAGCTTTAAGGTTAACTAGTTAACTAGCTATGGCTCTAGCTAAGAAGTGCCCAGGGAACAAAATGCTACGGTACTATGGTCTCAGGACAGACCATCAACTACCAAAAAACGTTTCTCTTGACCACACTACTACAGTAAAGGGAAAGCTTTCACTATATACTCTTATGTATGCTCATACATAATACTAGAGGTTTCTCACTAATAAGGGATGATAGCAAAGAGGGTAACAAAAATATAAGAACAAAGTTTTTTGTTTCGGACGGACGCGTGTTGATATTGTTTTTTGGTCTGTGAACGAGACAAAAAGTTGGGAAACAAAAAAATTAATAAAAAATATAGAAGACGAGAACAGAAAATATATAGTTACAAAGGGAAAACAAATTGACGTGATCCAATCTCCCACATGAAGACATACTGTATAGAAAAACCAATCACTGTGATAATAAGAACAATTTACTAAGATAGACAACTAGAGTTTCACTACGATCATCAACAGAAGTACGTATTGTCGTCTTTGGATATTTAAAAAAAATGGTCCAACCACTTCTCTTACTTGTTTGTCAAAGCACAACTAGCTCACATGCCATATACATGGAATAAATAAACTACAATAAGAATATAATAGTGCAGCAGAGGCTTTTTGGTCCTATTATGTAATGGTTCAGAGAATTCCTAGTCGCCTGCCTTCACCATCATCATGTTCAATGTGCTCATCTTGCCTAAGGTTATATCAACGTTAAACGCTATCGCTAAAATATGATCCTACTTTGAGACTTCAGCTTGAATACGAATATTTTTCGGTTTTATTAATTGTTAATTTTAAATACAAATGGAATTCAATAGGGTTGGGCAAAATCACGTAAAGTTTTTGCATCGTTTAAAAAAATGATCTTGAAATGAGATTTTGGACTTAATATAAAAATTCATGAAGATCAGTGGTTCAAGGTCCAAGATCTTTATCCCAAGTTCATGTACTCCAAGATCAAATTAAGGGTCAATTAGAGAATAACCTTGAAATTGATTAGTTCATGTGTTCCAAGATGAACTTAACGGTCAATTTAAAAATTACCTCAAAGTTGAATTCAAAGTTGACAAATGTAATTAGTGGCTCAAAATCATGAGCTTTAGCAGAATTTCACTCAAGGAACACATTTTTAACGCAAAATAAATTTTCTTCAAGATAAATCCCTGGTCAATGACCTAGGAATGGAATCAGAAGCTCAGAAATTCAAATACAAGTAAATCCTGAGATTGAAATTCCTGATTTTGAAATCAGAAATCATTTATTCCCAGTTCAATTTACAACCTGACATAATTTTGCCCAAAACCCTGAAACTGAATGACTACTTTGGTCAGAATCGAGGGAGTCGGAAAGAGTGGATTTGTTATTACAAAAAAAAAACGTTAGCTGACTTTTTGGGTGGACTTAACTCTGGTTGAAAACAAATTGTTCCGAAAAAACACAAGCACGGTGTGTGTACCAAAAGTTTTGTTTGTGGTAATAAAAAGGAAAAAAGAAGCACATGTATCGTGATTTCTAACCTCTCGTAGTATTTTTCTTGAATAGTTTCACGAGTTTCTAAGGACTTAGTTCGAGCAACTACATGTTTTGGAAGCTTAAAAGCGGACAATGAAACAGTCTCAAAAACAAAAACGAAACATACAATATTTTCCACTTTTTTGGCAGAGTAGCAGATGTGGCTTGAACTAAAAGGAAGTTTGTCATGCAAAATTGACACGAACTATTCTAAATTCACGATTAAGAGCCATCATCATAGCAAGAGGCTAAATGAGGAAGAATTTTGGATGCTGAGCCAGAATACTGAGTGGACTAGACTTCGAACTATAAAGTTGTCCACTCAAATTGTAAAACACAAGAAGCACTGGGCTCTCTCAGTCGATCGTCGTGTGACCGGGCAGAGAGAACCTAGTCTAGACTAGGCAAAGAGGTGCAAACGGTAGATGACACAAGTAGTACAAAACCAAGAGTTAGAGAGGAGCAGAAAATGGTGAGACTGGCAGACGACGAGAACATCAAGATATAGAATTGAAAAAATAGTTGAAGCACCGAAAGGAGGCTTACAGCTTGATCTGTGGAGGTCTTGCTGTAGGGTACCGGGATCAATCTCTCTTGCAACTCACCGCCAATGACCTTTCACATCAAACGGCAGTAGGGTGAGACATGAGTGATAAAGAGCTTAACAAGTAACACATTGCATTGTACAGGGGCATTCGGGGGAGGAGAAGGTCACTTTGGGTTTTAGTTGATTAGAGAAAGGGTCACAAGGGTCAAGGGACGGAGCAGCGCAGTGGAAAAGGAAGGGGTCAAGGAATGAAGGAGACTCAAGGAGACTCAGTGGCTCTTTCCTTCCTCTCATCCGCTTCCTTCTGTCAATGTCTCGACGCTAACTTACGTCATCAGCTCAAATCCCAATGAACTGTCTCAGCGACAACTCAAGAAAAGCAAATGTGTGACGTGTAACTGTTTGTGAATGGGACCTAGGTAAGGAAAATCTGGACACTCGTACCCTCTGCCGGCGGAACAGGCAAATTCAGGTGTATTTCTTTGGGAGGTGTGTGTTACGGAAGCTAGAAGGCTACCTCAGGAATAGTCATATATCAGGAATGGGCTGTTGGGAGAGGTTACCTGAACAATGTTTTCTCCCTGGTGTGGTACCCGCTGCTGATATAGCGATAGTAGGCTTTTTCACGAGTTTTGTCCCATAGGAACGTATTGTTTACCCTTCCACATTTTCGACAGCAGAACCGTTGAACTTCAGCGTCCCACGGGATAGAACTCGTTTCGCCATGCTAGCTTGCCACTACCCAACCGATCAAAAGCAACCGAAAACAACGAACAAGTAGAACTGTCCTTGGTTGGGGGATATATTATTGAGATCACAGGATGGTTGAGTACGGTGGAGGTCGCCATGAAATGTTTTTTGATATCCTTGCGGCCTTCGCAATTTTTGGGCTCAACGTATCGTTGATTAGGTCAAGATTCGAAACATGAGGCCAAGCTACAAAATGGCGCATATGTGAAGAACCATAGTAAGCCATCACAGATGTTACAGAACTTGACATATATCAACGATAGACGTGTTTGAAATTCTGGTACATAACTGATGACGTGGGACACGGGTACCTTCACTTGAGAAAGTTCATTGTCAGGGTACCAAGGAAGGTCATCACGTTGCTTTTGAAAGGATCGAAGTCGACATTCGACAGATTTCCTAATGCGAGAAATCCAAAGAGCTCTTTGCCCGGTCCGGGTACTCAAGCTACTTGTAGCCATAATGTAAAAGAACCAAGAAATGCTGTCTTTAGAGGGCCCTAAACCAGGCGATTTGCAGGGAATGAATTGCCATTTTCCCGATAGACAGCGCATTGCGATCTTTGGATTTCCAAAATTAGAAACTTTGCGACGAAGAGCAGGTACCTATCAGGATTGGAACTTAGGAAGAGGAAACTGCTGAAGGATACTATTAAGTATTATCAGGTGTGGTTCAACAGGTGTGCCGCTATGAGCGTGCCTCGGAGGGTACCAGCGGCCATATGTTCCTTACCTAGAAATGTTTGAGCCCAGAGAGGGAGTGTATTGTAGCTCCTACATTAGAGAAACTTTGAAACTTAATTGACTTGAGGTCAGAAATAGTGTTTAGAATGATCGAAATAGTATTTCAATCTGTTTGAAGGGTTCGGTGTACAAAAGGTTTACTCACGAATAATGTATTGTGTTGAAATGACACAAAAAGGCGGTCGTTAGTATGCCTAGTAGTGTAAGTGTAAGTAGGAAATGGACGAAGATCCTAGTCTCGGAAAGAAATGACAGGAAGAAAGAAGAAGTTTGGTCAAAAAACAAAAAAAGTATTAAAAAAACTGCATCACATACAAACGAATATTAGTAAACACGGGCTCACAAGTAGCGAACACACAGCGACGAAAAACGGTTCATCCATTCGCGACTCAAAAGGGATCAGAACAACAGCCAAACAGGATTTGGGGAGATTTCAAATCACGGACTACCTCCAACACTATTCAAATTTCGTCATGATAACTAAACAAATTCCCAAATTTAGAAGACCCAGTTCCACCTGTGACATGGAGTATGTACAAATTCGGCTACAATAAATATGCGGATGGTTTCCTACGTTATTTCAAAATACAAGGTTTTATTTCACGGTGAGGCAGAAATGAATATAAATAATATGACCGTTAATAGAGTAATTCTGTGTTAGCAAGTTCCAAAACCTGTGGAGATACTAACAGTATTTACAAAAAGTACGTATTCTATGTGCTTATTCATTAAAGTTAAGATAACTTTGCTAGAGCTGAAGTGACCCGGACCATAAAAATTAAGATGTAATCAGGAGGAGAGAAGGAAGCTAGTGCATCCCAATGGCTCAGCTGAGTTCTCATCAGCTGAGGCAGCGACCTAAGCTTCGTATCCTGGCTCAAAAAAGCACCCTTAGAAAGTCAAAAGTAGCAGGAGTAATTCGGAATCTACGGTCCCCCTTCCCCTCCGAAGTATTGGGCAGAGAGAGAGAGAGACGCTAGCGGAAATCGGGCAGTACTAGTAGCCTCAGCCGTCACTATGACAACAATTGACAACCATCCCATACACCAAGTGCTTCCCAGAGGACTACGTGGGCTCAAGCAGGGGAAGGTGGTGAGGGGTAAGCTGGGCACATGCAAAAGAGTGAGGGGCGTCTTGGCAGTGCTTCCATTCCCTTATTGCATTGACTAGTTGGGGAGAGTGCTGGTGAGAGTCCAAAGAGCGTCCAAGTGTTTGGACACAGAGAGAAAGAGGAGGCAAGTTTTAGTTTGTGGAGAGATGAAGGCTGACGGGCGGGCGACGACGAAATACACGGGCACATGTTTACGAGACGGAAACATGCACTAATACACGACGAAGGGAAGAAGTCACACTGAAGATCAGAATGAGCACCTTGTCAACTGGGGTGCGGCCGAGGTGATGTGGTGACTCCGGAGAAACCGTCGTCCCGGTCTGCCCGTGGTGTGAGGAGGAGCCGGGCCTTTCATTCGGGTGCAAGCAGAGCGAGGGTACAGAGGTGGAGGTGGGTGGAAGGGGCGGGATGGGTCGATGAAGAAAGTCTTCTCAGATGCTCGTCTCATGGACCAGCTCTGGAAGTTCCGGCAACAATGTCCGACTGATGTGTCGATGAGGACTGAGCGTTCTTTGGCCACGTGGTTCATTGGTAGACCAACGGACACCCCGTCGATCATCAAATCTCAAATTCCCACTCGGCTTCAAGTTCTCTGCGAGTGGGGAAGGGGTTTTAGTGGGATCTTCGTCAATGTAGCTGATATCGGACATGGGTCGGGTGCCTGGATGACTTCGAGAACTCCGAAGACTGTGAAGACTGTGCAGACTGTGCACGGAGCGCTTTTCTTCCATGTCTTCCAAAGTAGATTTGAAGGCTCTTATCACTCTTAGCTGTAAACATAGGACATTGGGAGAGAGAGGCATGAGGAAAAGGCTTCTTTCATTCGCTTCCATATCCGCCTTGATCCTGTTACCCCCCTTCCCAACCCCTTGGGGGGGCCAAATCTCTCAGCCCATGACCTCTACTGGTCCTGCCTACACTCAACTATCCACGCTCAACAAAGCTCAACAAAATAAAGTGAGATTCCACAAAATTCCAACAAAATAAACCAATTCAAGGTTTCCAAATGAACTCTCGTGACAACGGAATTGTGAGATCAAGAAAATGAACCAAAAAAAGGAACACGAAAAGAAAACAAGGACTACTACTAAAGTCTACTGAGCAACTGAGGTGGTACAGGATCTTGAGATCACGTGCTACACTTCTGGAAGGTCAACATAGCCATTTCCCATACAATGTGTGCTGGTCTACAGGTTCACCGTGTGAACGGTTTGGAAGAAGCGGAAAGAATGTTCCTTACCAAAGCGTATAATAACCTTCATTCAACACAAATATTGGCAGCTACATGCGTAAATTCTTCATAGTTCAACTAAGCAACCCAGCGCTGCACACTTGGCATACAGTAATAATTAAGAACAGAGTTCAAGTGAGAGAAAATCAAGAGATAGGTAGCTCTACGTGAACAAACACAAGTACGTGTCCAATCCCACTCTCCCCTTCCAAGCGTTATTCCAGAATAGAAACATTTACAAGTGTGATCTACAAAGGGTCAGAATGGATATTCGTGTTCAAAGAGTCCATAGAACTGGGAAATCCCAAACATCTAACCAGTCTAGCCTAGAAGTAACCTCAGGCTACGAGGTCAAGTGACCTGCAGCCGACACCCGATTCTCAAGTGGACGAACATACAAGGAGAGGGCTACATGTACAAAAAGTAAGATAACAAAGTTGAGAAAAGTAAGTTTCTTAGTTTCCTAACTTTTGAGAAGCCCTAGTATATCCCATGCAAGCATTAGTTTTGGAGCCAGGATCCGAAGGGAACTGGATCCGAAGGCTGTTTATGGTCATTGAAGCAGAAAAAAAGGCTGACCAAAATGATGGTCCCATGATTCCACACTACTAACCCGGAAGTAGGTGAGTTTTTGAGTGTGGGGGCAAATGGGAAGAAGTGAGACTTATGACATGTGGATGGGGTATGAAGTAGGAGAGTCAGAAGCAGCATCATACCACCAAAAGTCTAGATTTCCCAAGCAAAAAGTTGGGCCATTTTTGGGAAAAAGAGAGTTCTTCCTAGAGTTACTGGAGACACAGGCACAAGAATATTTCACTAGTTGCATGTTGAAGAGACAGATGGATCTAGTAGAAGAGAGTCTAGCCAAGGGAGAAGAGATCATGCAGAATTGAAAAATTTGCAGAGGAGGAAGTGCATGCACTCAGGAGAAACGTGTCTGTTCTTTGTTCCATGCTCGTAGCATTGAAGCCAACAGATGTGATGGTGAAAAAGTGGTGATGGGAGCATGGCAGTAGTGACTTGAGAGGCACACGTCATATTTCACCGTGAAACGGGAAAATAGAGCAGGATTAATTTGGGAAGTGGGCTGAGGGCTGAGAGGGAAGGGAAAGCAGGTGAAAGTTGTGTGCGTCTCCGGACTGCCTGCCAAGAAGGCTGCTCTCGTGAGGAAGACAGCAGGAGAATTTGCGAGAGGAAGTAAGTTAGCGACGGACGAGAGAGGGACAAAAGAGTCAACTAGGTTTCTAAGTACATCCAGACGGAAGAAGAGACAGAGAAAGAAGAGAAGTGAGAGATGAGCAAGAAGATTCGTGTCTTCAGAGACAACTCATGTAAATACAGAACTACAGTCAGAGAAAAGAGAAGGGAAAGTAGGACACTCGTCGAGTCTCAACGAGCTTTTTTTTTCTGGTCCATGTCCACGGCTGGCTTGACCACAATGGGGCGGGAGGAAGAATTGAGGAGGAAAGAAAGCTTTGTGACCCTGAGCTGTTTTGCTTTCTCCGCCCAATTGTGACCTCACCCCACTGTTTTCAGGTTCTCCTTCTGTAGTCAATTGAGACTACAGGTTGGGACAAGAGGACGGAGGAGCATGAGATGGTAGTAGAGCTATGACCAAGGAGAATTGCCCCAGTAAAGCTTAGGATCAAACCCATGTCCACTAGCCAATACTACATAGGAGACGGATGTTGGATAGGTTGCTGGCGCTGGGAGATGCTACTTGTTTTGAGACTACTAGGAAGCCAAGGGCTAGAGTCTAGAAAAATGAAGCAGACTCTTTTCCTAGTTTCGAATGCAAAACAAATAGCATTTCTTCCAAAAAAACAGTATGTAAAGAACTGTTTCTACCAAGTGGTACACTCTACTAAGAGTGACGAAGGATTGGAAATCGGAGCGAGAGTTTGAATGGTACAAAAAATCCCGAGGTTCAATCTTACAAATCCCGTTGTCGCTGGTTCATGGCAAGTATTGATTGTCACTGGAGAACGTTATGATTTGCATGACAACCACAGTGGTTCTCATATCTGATTAGACACAAGAATGATTCAACAACTAAGCGGACAAGGAACTAAGGTCTACTTCATCTAAGCACAGAAAGAAATTATACGAGTTTTCCCAAATTAAAGCAAAAGGAACGGAAGAAAATCAAGTTGCATGCAAAAAAAGCCAAAAATTAAAATCCACCAAAAATCAGAGCAGTATCAATTTTGAGAAATCAAAGGATGTTACGGATGTATTGGATTAGAGGATGTTTGATTTACTTGGATACCGGTATATGGTATCGTGGTTAATTAAAAAAAATACAAATTAGAAGCCTTAAACAACATCGACCAAACCAAAGTCCACCAAAGGCTACTGGAGAAATTAATTCCGAACCAAATAGAAACAAACCAAAATATACCAAACACCGATTTATGGGTAGTACGAAGCCTGTCACGCATATGTTACAAAAGCTTCCCTTTGTGGTCAAATAAAATTACCACAAAAGGTGGAGCACAAGAAAATTATCTCCGATTTTTAGAAAGTCTTGAAATTAGTGTAGCTTCAACTTTGAACCATAGATCTGCTTCTGGGTTGATTGAAATTGGAGAAGAGTAACATGAACGCAATAGACTTTTGGGATAAGGTTGTGGGTCCATTAATTTGTACAAGGTGTAGTAAGTAGGACCTAGGAGAGGAACCGATACCACTACTACAGAGTTGGGTTAACCAGAGGAAAATGTTTACCAGGGAGTTGCTGAATCATCGGACGTTATAATTCAAGTATTAAAGTAGAATGCTGGTACATGCAGTTCCAGCTATTCGCAAGTGAATAGTTATGAATTGCTGCCTGAATACTCGCCAGTTAGGTTGACTGCCCACTGGCAGGAGAGGAGCTAGTTTTGTTGTAATATTGTCTACCTGAGTCTGTAATCGTGTTAGACCACGAATCCAGAGAATTTGCCCAGTACTACGTCTCTTTTCCGCGTCCAGGTCATAACCATCCTCACCAAGGGGAACCCCAGTCGTATATTGTTCTGGATGTCCGTGTCCCCACCTGTGACAAATTCAGACCTCATTGTTAGTAGCATCCGCGTAGGAGAACATTCGTTTTTTGAAGAGGTAAATTAATTTAACTTACGACATTTTCTTAGGAAGTTTGCGGGTGGGAATACTGGTAATGGCTTGTGCCCATATGAGAGCACCAACACCAAATGCCAAGGACCAGAGCCATTCAACTAAACCAAGGGGAGTAGTGGAGAAGGCACGACCGCCGAAAAATACAATGAGAACCTTTGGACGAAAAGAAGTAGAGGGTCAAAGGAGTTACAAATTAATTCAAATTCTAAAGAACCATTTTTTAAGCCTCCAGTCAAGTTAAATAAGAACCGGATTGCCCAACTTATTCTTGAATAGAACCAATTGTGGATCAGTACTTGAGATACGGCGGTGAGGATCCAAATCACGTAGTAAATCGGGTTGGTGAAAATGCCCTTGAAGACATTTCTTTGGCCGTGAATCTTCCGAGCGTTGATTTCATTGAAGAGAGTCATCATGACGAAAGTATTGAAAATCATTGTTAAGTGAAGTGAGGGTTCTGCCATGTCCGACCCATCGTCAAAGTCAAACAGTTGAGGACCTAGAAGGAATTATCAGATGTATTTACTTCCATTGAACTTGGCTCGCTTGGACCTTTCTCTAACGATCCTATTACCAGCATAGAGAAGTGTGAAAATAACAGCCAGTTGGTAGAGTGCTTGACCCAGAATATTTTTCATCATGGTACGAGAAATCAGAGGTTTGGTGCGTCCGTATGGTTTTCTCAAAAGGAGATCTGGAGTGGGCAACTCCGTAGCTAAGGCAAGTGACGCCAGGGTGTCCATAATAAGATTCACCCACAACATTTGTACAGCCTGACAGGTGGGAAGTCCCATTATTAATTGAATCTTGTCCAGATGGTTGCATATTATAGTATAAGTCACGTATTGTATTTACCTTGAGAGGACTGCTGTTAACTGAACAAGCACCAATGAAGGCCACTAACACAGCAACTATATTTACCGTGAGCTGAAATTGGAGGAACTTAGCGATACTGTCATAAACGTTTCGCCCCCATAGCACGGCTTTGACAATACTCGAAAAATTGTCATCGGTCAAAATGATGTCCGAAGCTTCTTTAGCTACATCCGTACCAGCGATGCCCTAGTTGTTCAAAAGTCATTAGTAGCGCACATCATCACGCAGAGTATACACAGTGGACACGAAAATTGTAATTAATTATACGGAAATCTTTAAGTAGTTTAAAAGAAAAGTGGACCGATGATAAATTCCTCTTAATTTTTCTTATAGATTCGATGGACAACCTTAAATCCTTAAATTGGGTTTACTGCAAAATTTCTGGCATTCGTTCTAACGATTAAATACAACGTTACTATAGTGGCGATCTTTTCTTTCGATTGGGCTACAGAACTTCAAGGGAGAAAAATTCTCATGCCCAGCCCTCATAATCAAATGTAAATATTTTTACCATAGCAAATCCAACATCAGCTTTCTTCAAAGCTGGACCATCATTCGTTCCGTCGCCTGTCACAGCAACAACTTCACGATTCTCACTTATCTGTGAAAAACAGAACAAAATTATATTCCATTGAATGACTCTTGAAAACATCTTAATTAAAGCAAGTACCTTTGAGTCAATAATGCCTTTGACGAGAGTATATTTGTCTGTCGGAGAAGAACGAGCTAAGACTCGAAGTCTTGGCCAAACTTGATCAATCAGATTCTGTTGAACTTCGCCTTTGGAATCACGAATTCTTTGGTTAAATTCCTTGCCCTCCATTATCAGGAATCCGTCATCAGGACGAACAATTCCACATTTCTGGGCAATTGATTTTGCAGTGTTCACGTTGTCTCCAGTAACCATTCTGACTGTGATTCCAGCCCGTTGGCATTTTTTGATAGCATCAGGTACCTCGGGTCGGACTGGATCTTCAATGCCAACTATTGCAATACAGGTCAAGTTGCTTACAATTGCATCTTCATCATCCCAGCGTGGCTCAACGTCACAGCGAACCTTGGCAAGTGAAACAATTTCTCAGTTATTTATAAATCCAGTTATATTTGACGTCAATGCGGGTCGGAGTAAATTGCCACTTACCTCGTTTTCCGCAGGGGTTCCAGGAACAAAATCCTTGTAAGCAACAGAAATTGTTCGGAGTCCATCGCAAGCCATTGGCTCGATCACATCAGTTACCAGCTTCTCTTGCATGTCTTTCGTGAACTTCTCCAAAGCACCTCCTTTTCCATAGATGTACGAGCACCTTGGACACAGACCGGAAATTAGGAATATATTTAGAAGGAACCAAGGATATTGAAGAACGTCACTTACTTCTTCATAATGATTTCTGAAGCTCCTTTGGTGAAGAGACGATAGCCACCACCTGGACGCGGAATAACAGTGCTCATTGACTTCCGCACAGAGTTGAACGTGTAAACTCGGGTGAAGGTTTCTTCTGTGATTTTGTCACGAATTTCCATGTAATCCTTTCCAAGATCTCGGACGAATCCCAGTAGCGCACACTCCGTCTTGTTACCAACCTGTTTTGGTAGCTCTCCTGGATTCTCAGGAGGCTGTGGACAAAGCGAATTGTAATTTAGGTTAGACTCAAGATGTTCATCTTATTTACACTTTCTTTCAATTAGGTCATGTTCCGTATAACTTACCAAACATCGCGAGGTATAGGCTGAATTGATTGTTATTGATTGAATTAGAGCTTCACCAACTTGAGGCGGCAAATCATTATATCTCGGCATAGTTTTATTAAGCTTTCCCATCAAGTATGACTGTACAACTGTCATTCGATTCGTAGTAAGCGTCCCAGTTTTGTCAGAACAAATTGACGTAGCATTTCCCATCGTTTCACAGGCATCCAAATGACGTACCAAATTGTTGTCTTTCATCATTTTCTAAAGTCAGAGTTGAACGTTAGGATAGATTGCTAGGATTTAAAATGAGAGCGAGGTCGAGAGAGACGCATGAGGGACTGACCTTGACAGAATAAGCTAAAGAAAGAGTCACAGCGAGAGGAAGACCCTCTGGAACAGCCACAACGAGCACCGTGATACCAGTAATGATGAATGTGACGAATTTTTGAGCGTGATGCATCGTCATCGGTTCTCCTTCAGTATAGTACGTTTTAATACTGAATTTTACGACCATGATCACCACCGTGAGAACAGCAATTCCAGTGCCTAATAAAAATTTGGACGTGTGAAACTACAGCTTCCGTTCCTAGTAAATCTCAACAGTAACCCACTTCCACTTCCGCGTGAGTTTTACAGCTGCCAATGGATGAACTTTATTGCTATCAGGGTATGGCTTTTATGGGCTAAGCCTAATAAAATTACAGGCTTTCAGAAATGCTAGTATCCAAGCCCGAAGTGAGAAATGCCCGAAGCATTCGTTTTCCCTTTGCAGTATTTTAGAATTTAGAATACAGTAGAGTAGCCTGATCTACATACAAAAAATTTTTTGCAATTGCAAAGTTTGGCTTGCTTATGAAAATGCCTAAGGCTATTGGACGACAAAGGAAAAGTTTGGAAAATGCAATACGTGCATAACCAAACTTGATCTTATTGAAAAGGGGATTTTCTGCAACAAATTAGCCCGAATAGGTCAAAGTTCATAATGAAGGCACCATATTAAAGATATTTGACCTGATCTGAGTTGCAACTTAGTCAATTTGATCAGTTAAAAAAAATGCTTACCTCCGTATCCAATTTGAATGGCCAGTTTGGTAAGTTTTGCCTGGAGCACTGACTTTTCATGCTTCTCTCCACCTCCGCCAGAAGGCTTCGGCTCATCGCATTCCTCTTCCGGAATTGGTGGTATTTGATTTCCGTCATGCATGGCAGCGTGGCTGTTGGAAACTAGCGGAGGACCGCTCACAGGAATTCCTTGTTCCACGTCCTTGGGCTTACCCTTTTTGGCTAAATAGTTTCAAAACGTTTTATAAAACAAAATAATAGAAACAAGGTGAGGTGAAAAGCGCAATTGTAATTTGCCCCTACTCACCATTCTCTTTTCGATCCTTCTTCGCCTGCTTCTTCATTTCCTTATCCTCCTCATGCACCTCTTCAGCTGCAGCACCCAATAAGGCAAAAATGATTCCAGATTGGGAGTTGATACCAACAGCCGTCACAATCATTTTACCACTGCCCTCCATAACGTGAGTTCCTGAATAGAAAGGAATATGTCAGTGAATGTTAATTCAATTAACACTTGAACGGGCCCCTGAGTTTAATTAATTAGTTTTCATTCTTACCGGACAAAATCATTGGATCTCCAGACTCACTCTTCTTGACATGATCGGATTCACCGGTAAGCGCGGATTCATCAATCTTGAGGTCGTTACTTTGGAGAAGAATACCATCAGCAGGAAGCAAGTCACCATATTTCACCTGTGAACATGAATTATCTTGTACCTTGTACTTGTACCTTAGCCGCTCAAAATTTCCAATAAATTCCATGTAATTGACAAATCAGTGTCAAAATTGAGAATCCCGTGAATTTCGATTCGTTTACGCTTGACAATGCAATACACGAGTAAACTCTTTAGAAAAAGAGGTGACTGACTTTGATTTCATTAAATTAGTGCTGAAAAACTACGTGTTTTTGGAAATGTGTGATTTTCGAATCAATATTTTGAAGTAGGACTGTACTTACCTGACAAATATCACCCGTCACAATGGCAGCCACCGGGATTTGATGTACTTCTCCACCACGAATCACTGAGAAGTTGTGCTCCTTTTCTATGCGAGACTGTAGACCTCTGAACTGACGTTCTTTGGTGTAGTCGTTAAACGCAGTGACCAGCACCACCAAGCAAACGGAGAAGATGATAGCAACACTGTCAATCCATCCATACGACTCATCCTCACCACTCTCATGTTCCCCAACATTCGCGAAATATGTGATTAGCCACAAAACCAAAGAAACAACAGCAGCAACTATCAAAATTATAAGAGTCACATCTTGGACAGCCTCCCACATTAACTGAAAAAAAGTTTTTGGAGGTTTGGGAGGTATAACATTCGCTCCGAACACTTGGCGCCGAAGCTCAAACTCGGCTGAGCTATTCGGTAAACCTAAAACCAACAAAACATGACAAAAATAGAATAATCAGGATTTGCTCATACTGTTCCAATAGTTGGGTGGAAATTTCTTGTAAATTACATCATACACGTACCTTCAATTGGTGAGGTATTTAGGAGTTTGCAGACTTCTTGAACTCCACCCATTTGAGCCACTTTCTCCTGGGCCTCAGACCCTCGGAGTTCCATCAGCTCTCTGATCTCCTTGATCGTAATCCCAAACTGCGGATTACCCTCCATTTTGATTGCTTGATTTGTCTACCTCTTCGACTCAACTAATCAACAAGCTCTTATATTTTATTTATAGATTCTTCGGGTTATCCCCGTCTTGACCAATACTCCCAGGGTCGTAGATGGCCAAGTGTCCTGAAAATATCAACAACAACAAATACTGAAATTAATTTAGAAAATCGTAACAAAATAATCCAATTCAACTACGGAGGATTTCAAATTCCAATACGCACGTCAGCTCAATTTTCAATTTTGCTAAAATTCAAGACCGAACCGAGACAAGTATTTTTCCTTACACTTTAAATTAATTATCTATACCAAACCAGGTTGGAATTCCCATCACATCATGATTGCGCTCGAACAGAAATATGAAAGCTAAACTGAAATCATTTCGGTACCTGTGCCTTATTAGATTGCAAGTAATTGTCAGGCGGTAATCTATCAGATTTTGTGAGTTTCGTTTTTTGGTTAGGTTACGTTCTATAAAAATAGAAGGTTAAGACGTTTTCAGAACTCCCTGAATGCCTCTAAAAATTCTGGTTTGCTTGGGAAAAGAGTTGTTGACATTTTCCCAAGTAAGTTCAACCTAACCAGAACTCAAGGTCCGTTGAACTGTTTTGATGCTATTGCCTCTTATTTTAGCTCTGGTGACCTGGAACTATTCGTATCCACTTGAAACACCGTTATTCAACCCGGAGTATTTTAATTTCCTGAATTTCCTCAACTTTAGAACCAATGAGTAAATCGGAGTGTTTGAGAGGAAAAGAAAGGCTTGGCATGGCTTCTCATCTTCTCTCTGCCCATGCAGAAGAAACCATTCTAAAATTAGGATGAGGTATTTTGGGATTTTTCAAGATTCACCTTCTACTAAACGGATGGAGAGAGGAAGAAGAGTCCTCGTCGGCTGAGAAACAAATGGAGGACCGAAATTCGTACATTTCAATGGAGCATGGATGACAATGAAGAGGCTGCTAGGCCAGCTCCATCCTCATATCACCACCAGGACCACCACCCAAACACATTATGCCACTGGAAAGGAGAACAGGGTCCTGGACGAACCCAACCACCACCACCGGACCAGTCACTGGAACAGAGTCCATAAATGTCCAGTAGCTCCTCAACCTGGACACAGGTCTCCAGCTCCAACCCGCTACGTCCTCCTACTCTTGTCCAGCGAAAGAGCCATGCACTCCGACTCTCGTGTGTGTGTGTGCTGGAAGGGCTGGACAAGAAGGGCTCAGACTACTTCCAACTCCACACGCTCCCTGTACAATGAGGAGACGAGGCGTAAAGGGCTGGCTCAAGAGACTGCCAATCTTCCAGACTCAGGACTGAGTGGAGAACCCGAAAAAAGAACCATAGTCTCGGCTTGACATCGTGCCAATTTCTTCCTCCGTACGGTAACATCGATCCGTAACTCAGCGCATGATAGGAGGAACTTCGCAAAAAAAAGGGCTGGGACGTCTTCTCTGCTCTACAAGATACAGAAACATGCCTTGGTTCCCTCTATTCTTCCTCAAATATCAACATCCTACAAACCTAATTAATTTCAACACGTTCTCTGTTTGAACACGGACCATTCTTTCATTCAGACTCCTCAAATCCTTCCACCAGACCAGGTCAGCCGAGCACAAATCCCTCTGCTCACTACGGAAAAACTCCTCAACTCTAAGGATGAATTCATGCGGAGAAAGTGGAATATTCGGAATAGGGTAGGTGGGACAGACGTTTCAGCTTCAGAACCCACCACCACCAGGCCTTAGTCCGTTTTCTCAGGCATCCCTGACCCAGCCCCACTCAACCCAGCACCACCAGTACACACACATAACACAACGTAGCGGAGTTGGAGAAGTGGGAAGCTCTTTCGGTTTTTCAAAGTATTCCTGCGTGAGCCGAGCCTGGGTGCCTGGCCCATGCTACTCTTCTCCTTTTCGCACATTGATCGTCATGCCAGTTTCCCTCTAGAAAGCAATCAATAGACGGCAGTCTGTTCCGTACGTTCCTGATTTCCTCCTCATCCTTTCCTCCATGCACTCCCTCTGTACAACTCTTACCCTTTTCCTCCTAGTAACCTCCAAAAAAAAAAAAAAAAAAAAAAACCCAGGACTGATCTTCTTCAAATTCTATGCAAGCTCCGCTGCTGCTGGTTCGGCTGGTTCGGCCGAAAAACTACACAAACTCCGCTTCTGCGAAAAACTAGACTTCCACACTCTGCGGTCCAGAAGACAATGTGAAGAGAGTCTATCTGGCATTATGGAAATCTTTAATTCTCACGTATTGTTACACGCAGCCTCGGAATTAGCAATACTGTGAGAAGAAGAGCCTTTTGCCTTCAGACCTTTCTGCTGCTGCTGCCCAGCTGAGCATCTCAAACATGCAAACTTCACTTAATTCCCTTCATGTTACATGGAACCAAGAAGGAATCCATAATCAAGGCTACCTCACCTACAAATAATTCAAATGTGCACCGCAAAACTCCAAATCAGAGTAAACAGAAGGAGAATAGAAGCATATGGGAGGAATCTATGTACTATAGCTCTTCCTTCAATATTCCACTCAGCTAATTCGATTAATGTGGCTGGGCTCCCAATTGAATTTCCAATATACTTACTTCCAAAAAATCTACTCAAACTACCCCAGAAAAGCATCCTTCTTTTCTTCTTCCCTGGATTATGTATTATTCAGGAACATCTTCACTCTTTCAGGCTTCCTAGCTCCCAGATAGCTTCTCCCTTGTCTCCAAAGTTTCCGACACTGTAGGCTAGAATATGCTTTCTGCAGACGTTGGAGTAAGGAAGGATACTCGATACTCCTCCCGTGTCGTGGTTTCTCCTGACAACTTTCTGCAATCATCCAGATCCCATTTCCCATCCCAATAATAGTCTTAGAAGTATCTTTTTCTTCCCTCCAGATTATATTGGAGGTTTGGACTGAAACGGAGCTGAACTTGGCCTTAATTACCCGGGCTGTAAATAGGGTAATAATGGAGAAATAATTACAATATCAGTTTGGATCGGGAGTGTTCTCAAAACGAAATTTACGTGTCTTTAAGTGTTGGGCTCTTTGATGGTCAAGAGTTGGGGTTTAGGTCTTAAACAGTTTCCAAATCTGACCTGAATAAAGACCAAGATCGTTTTTATCCCTCGTGTGTCAGTGCTATATAATATAAAATGCATCGTACTTTGACCTTTTTGCGATTTTTAAGTGTGTCGCTCTGATGGTCAAGGGAAGATTTTAGGTATGGACTTATTTTCTGTCACTGAGCGTATATATGATATATATTTTGTCCCAAACACGGTATTTTCCTGCCCTGGAATCAGTTAAACGCAACCTATCTGTTCTGGACGTTTTTCTACTTATGTCGGTATTTCAGCATTGACCTCGAGCCTTTGTTGGTCAGGTGTTTGGATTTAGGTTTTAACCCCTTAAAATTTCTGACTGGCTACCTCCTGGAAATCCCTACGTCAAATTTTACTTTATCACGGACAACGTTTCTAATTTTTTTGGTGAAACATAAAGTTGAAGTTCTAAGTTCTGTTTTGGGTCTGGTGTTTTAAATGGCTAGAATGCGAAAAAATGTATTTTGACCTTGAACTTATTCCATGTATTTAAGTTTACCTGGTTGTCCAGCGTTTAAACATTTCTCCGTATTTGATGATACAGCTCGTACATTCAATCCGTTTACCGCAACCTTTTGACCTTTGACTTTTTTCAAGTTACCAGGTATAAAGACTGCGGGTCAGGCTTTGGATCAACAATTCATTCAATCAATCAATACCTGAACTGCGTATACTTAACACGTGTTTTCCTCAGTTCATATTTTATAAACGCTGCTCGGTTGCATGCCAGATGGTGACGTCGAATAAAATTTTAATGACCTAATTAAAGGATTTGAAAAGGTCAGGTTTGTGTGTACACAGTTTACACTCATCGTAAATTCTAAAAAAAGACAGAAATAAATCGAACTATTGAACAGAACTTCATTTCCTCCATCAAACGTGAAAATCATTTCATGCGGAATCTTATTCTAACTCTAAAATGCTATTGTATTTTAGCTTTTAGCACATTTTTTCATCCAACGAAAGAACCTACATATAATCCAAACCATGTTAGTGGCTATAGCAAAGTAAATCCTTCTGTTTAGCCACAATAGGTAGACACGCATATCGTGCTTCTGTTTCATCCTAGGACTAACTATAGTCCGAAGAAGATTAGGAGTGCCCTCGTACTCAAACATCGAAACTCGAGCAAAACCATGATTAACCAAAAATGTGCTCCGCTTTCCATTCTCTTACTCTACCTTCTCAGTTTTTATTCCTTCCGTGCAAGCAAGTACAGAATGCGGAATACTTATATGAGCGGGTTTCTGAACTTTCTGGCATGCTTCTGACTCAGCTCTCGGCGTAAACACACGTCCACCCCAGCCACCTCCATCTACTGAACCTCGTCATAATTGGAAAATGATCGATGCTAAATTATACCAACAGCTGTATCCTGTACTTACCTAAAAATACTCTACTTCCTTCTTTAATTGGATTTCGAAATGACTGATCCCAATTTATTTTAAGGAAATGAGTAAGAGTCATTTTAAAAATATATTATGCAATATCGAGACGAGCTTCATATTTAATTTATATATTTTATGTAAAAACCAAAAAAAGACTCTCGGCCTCAGGCCTCTTCAAAATTGCAATATTTAACTTTCGCTACAGTGAAGTGAGGCAGAATATAGAATGCAAATATGGAGATATGTACTTACACTATGACAAACTCTTCTTGGTTCAAAGCAGGATTCAATTTTCAGCTTGTTCGATTGTGAAATCAAAAAATTTGGTATGCGCAAAACTAACAAGAAAATATCAGGTTAGGGTTTTTCGATCCCCTCTTTTTCCAGGAAAGTTTTGCACAATTCTCAACTAAAATTGCTCTGCTAGTTTGCACACTTGTTGGATTGGAAATGATGTCTTTCGAGCTCCAGCCCAACTTCTTTAATGACTCCTCGACTCCTTGACGACTCAAGATATACCTTATAATAAAATAGATATTCGATACGAAGGAAAATGAGTTTGGAATCATAATTTGGTAAATTGTAGGCTTTATTCCGGTGTCGGCCTAAAATCTTGTCAAACTTATTTTGATATTTCTCCATTTATCGGGTAAGCATTTTCATAATTGTTCTTAAGTAATGCAAATACTCTGCGTCAAAATTAAGCCTTATGAATATCTAGACACTCAATTATAACGGTATAACTGTATCTTTCATCTTCACCAAGGACACTGTACCGCGTCAGCATCCGTAAACACGATAATTTCAGGCATCATAGGCTCATATTCTGGGCATTCCCGAATACAAACACTTTTAATTTCAGACCTGGCTGTGAAACTTATATTTTTTAGTCTGTCCCATCCCAAAGATTGATTGGATTAAAATAAAGCGGCTCGACAACAAAACAACAAAAGTGATTATTCCATTCAGTGCTCCCAAACCAATGAATCGTTCATCAGTTTATTGAATATTGAATACTAAAATTCTCGATTTTTTGGGATTTTGAGCAAAGCTTTATCTGAGGAATCCGATGAAATGCTTGCTTTCTACCAAACTTTCCTCAAATACCTCGGTAAACCTAACTTAACCCAATCTAACCTAACATATAGCAACTCACAATTACTAGCATTATTATTAATTTAATTAAAATTATTTAGCCGACTTCCGGTGTCCCGCTTTTTGCCTGATACGTTTTTATCAAAGTTTACTTTTAAAATAGTCTAAATCTTAGTTTCTGAATTTTGAGTTAATTGCTAATATGTTATTCTTAGAATTATTTGAAAGAATAATCGATTACTCAAATCGGTTAATAGTGTCTATTTATAAATTGCTTGAACGCGCGTTTTTAGCATCAATCATAATAATATGCTTAATTTTTGCAAGGTTAAACCGTTCAGCTAGCGCCAGGCAACTTCTACGTGTGAAAAACATTCTTCGTCAGTTTCTATGGACATTTCCTTAAACACCATTCTCTTAAGTAGTCTAGTTTTTAAGTAATCTAATAAATAGTTAATGGAATGGGTTCAGTCCATATTCAAAAATTGAACGTCTCGCCAAATGTTGTATCTATTGAAATATTGATCTATTGAAATTCTCGCCAAACTCAATTTAACTTCAGAAGTATTTTCCGTACTACCAAGTCAGTTGCTAAGCAAACTATAAACCCTGGATGCCGGAACCCGGATTCCCAAACTATTAACTCTCCATTAGTCCCTCATATCCCCGTGATAGAGTCAGCTACTAAAAGGAGCGCTTGTAAAAATGCCAGAAAACGTAAATGATTTTTTTTAATCCCCCAAAGCCCGTCAAAAAAATCTAATTCTCTTCTTCTATAAATAGCTCCTAGCGACTTTGACCAGATGCTCCTGTCCTGAGCTACCTTAGAACAACAAACAAAGCGTTGTACGAAGACGGACGACAAACTACTAACCTGATGTTCCACAAAAGCCTGATCACTGATCTCCATCCATCGAATGTAAATGTAACACTGAACGGAAATAGTGATGCTCAAACTGATCACTGGACCCCTTTCAGACAAAACAAGGATGTATACAGTATATGGGACCTTAGCACGCACGGACTGTGGAACCCTTGTCAGAATTGAAACTGAGCCACGTTCTGTCTCCTCTGTCAAGCCCTAACCTCCATGGACTCAATAATTTGGTGAATGTGTATTATTACTGTATTGAGGATGAGGAAGCGGTTAGCGGCAGCAGTTACTTGATCCATGATTATCGCTTACAATGCAAACTACTGAAAAAACTGCTTTTTGTTCCATTGTATTAATTAGCGTCTATTTGGTTTGTTATATGGATTGACGCACATTCAAAAGTAGATAGTGGGGTTAGGGTTGCTGTTATTACATTACAACTTAGGCACTATTTACTACTGGCGCATTACGTGGGCCCACATCCACATAGACTAATACGTGTAGCAGTGTTTACTATTACAGTCACATGCACACGTCATCGAGGACCGGGTATGCATTGCATTTCATCTCTTGTCTATCGTCTGATGTCTGATGTGGCATAGGACAGTAGATTTTAGGTGATGCCGTCTAAAAATACGATAGTGATAAATGATAGTAATTCAACACTATCATGTTTTTCCTTAACATTACGTTTTAGGGGCTGGAAAATACTCGAAAATGTAATTAAAATTGCAAGTATTTAATTAAAATACCAAAATTCCAGACTTGGATTAAAATATACTAAATAAATACAGCTATTTTTTCAAATTACCCATTTTACATCTATGTACGCTCTACGTTCTAATTTTATTGCCTTTCAAATTGCATTTATGTTAAGTGGAATTGCAGAGCTTTTGCTGCATTTTGTATTTAATTAATTTAAAAAGTGCAAGCTCAAATATTCCATAAGAATTCAATTACGTCCACATTTTTTAGTAAATTTGAAACATTTATAAGTACAGTATACCTTGTATTGCCAATTACAAGTAAGTAACGACGAAATGTTGGACCGGACTAGCTCGAGCTCGAGCTCAGTAGTTTTAGGTTCCAAATTACAAGTTCCTTACATATTTCTAATTGCAGCAATTTCAAATACTTACTTACTTACATGTAATTATACAACGGTTGCCTTTTTGCTACTTGTGATTGTGACAGGAAACACACACACAGATGGAAACAAACCTTAATAGTACTCAAGTTGTGAATTGAAAACCAGACTTAAAATAAATTGCAACTCTTTAGCCAAAGGTCTATGGACTCTACCAAATTGGGATTTTGCCTTCGAATTTCGTAAAACGGGATGAATTTAAATATAAATGCTCCCAGAATTGCGTATAATTCGGAAGAACTTAGATAATATCCAAAATACTTAGCACATCCCATCCGATCCTATCACTTGAATATCGCGTGTGCAGTATTTCTACACTGAATGTCCATGTCCAGGTATGATAGAATGAAAGTGGAACGTATGAATATGAATCAAAATGAAATTGAAGGGTGAGTGATAGAATGAATTAATTTGACAGGCAGAACGAGTCAGAGACAGTCGGACGGGAGTCAGGAATTGAATTAAACGAATATTTTAATTTTAATTTTAGACAAGGGAAATCGTGGATGAGGCAAATATGAGTCGGGTATCTGATTGTCATATTTATTTTTAGTACATGTCCGGCTTTTGTGAAATGTTTGTGCATAAATCCGAAGAACATCAAAGTCACTATTGTGAAATATTTGCGGTATGTTGTGCCTCTTTTGAAATCCTGCAAATAGATTATTTTGTATACTTAATGCGAAATGCTTTCACCAAGTCTCTAGGTCACTAGTTCACTCTGGCACTATTATTGGAAGGGAAGCAAGCTTGTTTAGCTTAATGCACCAGTTAAATACCAGTTCTTGCCAGACTGAGAGAACCAATTGCAATAGATACAGTAGCGTTAGTTCAGGTCAGTTAAGCATTTTCGAACTAAAAATATTTAGAAACGAGCATTTACTTTCAATAATTGCCTCTGTGACCATAAAAGGTGTAACAGTTGACGTTGACAGTGGGATCAAAAAAATCCAAATATGCATTGACAAGCTAAATGAAACGGCAAATCAAGTGTTACGTGCATTAGCATACACTTGTGTTTTAAATTAGTATGATAAGTACTGACTCGACTATGGCTGACGTTTTGTTCTCCATCATCTCCCATGTTCAGATGTTTGTTGACGCCAGAGAAGCTGCTGACATGAAAACGGTTAGTCATCTTCAGACATATGACATATTGAAAGATGAGATTAAGTGATTAGAACATGTTTGGAGTAGCTTGATCGAAGGAATTACTGCTGGATAGTAGTGGAGTGAGTAATAGAGACTAAAGTTATCTTTAGATTGAGGGGAACAGAGACGCATCTGTATCTGTAAATTTTGCTGTTAAGCGGATTTGACATGATGGGAAACAGGAAAGAGAATTGCTAAAATAGCAGATCAGCGAGATGGGTTGTCGATGTGGTTATTTATTTATAAGATAATATTATTTTGCCTGTCACATAGTACGTACCTACTTTGACCAGCCTTAATATATTCGTATATTTTAGAATGTATTGGAAATATTTAAATATTTAACATTAGTTCATGTCATTTTATTGCACAAATTAAATAGTTCAAACAAATTACCAAAAATTGCTGCTTAAGTTAATTTAGTACAAATGCCTTAAAAACTTCGGGAATCAATGCCATGCGCGGAATTGCCAAATTGGGCAGTTTACGGAGAAGTGAATAGGCTTAGGCGGGCACAGATGTTGTCGGGCAAAAAATGCATGATATGGCGGACAATGTATAATATGATGATGATGTATAATAACGGGTCAAAAAATATGAGCCTAGTGCCTAATTATCCACCATTTTTCTCCAGAATTCAGTGCTGTATTGTATAACATCCTCAATGAAAACTTTTTAAAAATTCAAACATCGCCTAAACAAGCTGCATTCAAAGGTGGAAAACATTTGTTTAAAGCGAACACATAACATAACCCAAACAAACGCCAAAATCCAACAACAGAAAAATTCGCAGTAAAAATAAATTCTCCTTAAAATTGTGAAACAGTTTTGAAGAAAACCTGAGCCAAATTTCATTTACACGTTTCATTTACACGTATTGTCCTAATTTGCATTAAGTAAATTTTTAGCAAGTATTCTGCATGTGCTTCGTTTTTCCGTTTCAGGATGATGGAATTTCCAGGACCTTTTGAAAGTGAACCAAATCTTCGTGATTAACTCAGGCAACTAAAAGTGCATAAATCAGCCTTGAAATAACTACAAGATCGAAAAATTCTTCTAAAATCATATGAAATTCCTTCCTATTCTAGTTTCCAATTCATATTTCCGCCTGCATTCCACCATCAGCCCTCCTACCTCGACCACACAAAGGTAATATGCGTATATATTTACTTTGTACACTTGTGAGCATTCAGAATGGCGAATAGCAATTCAATTGAAATTGAGCCGAAGCCAGCTTTTATATCTTTGTGGACTAATCCGGCTCCGGCTGAATACTTCATAGCGCGTAAGTGAACGACACAAAGCAAAGTGTTTGATCTTCCTGTGCTGCTGCTGCTCTGCTGCAGCTATGTATGTATAGAGAACAGTAGAAAATCCAAAAAGAACAAGACAAGCACACATATTCCGCCAGGCAAGCCAGCCAGACCAGACAAGGATACAGGATCAGAACAGTAGTACATAGACGCACATTCTGAATTAATAAATAAATAAATCACAACAAATAATATTGAATGTTTATTCCAGGAGTGGCACTCAATTCAAAGTATTCATTCTCATGACATTATGTCAATTGTCAATCATCAGGCACATCTCGCATCTGTTATTAAAGGCTAATGTCCACTATTAAAAAGTTCGTTGAAAGCATTGTGTACATACATAGAATAAACTTGAACAATAAATTCAACTTCAGTCAAAGGTCAGCACAAACTGATGATGATGACCGGAGCTAAACCTCTGCACTTGGTTTGCAATTTTGTGTTATATAAACCGCCAAGGTTTTCGAATGTCAAACATCAAAGGACTACGCGTAAGGCTAACTTCAAAGCCCAAAATAATCCCGAAAAATAATGATCAGTGACCAAGTTAAATACCATCTGAAAATGTAAACTTATACGAATTTTGCGGTACGCAACGGTAAGTATGGTAAACGGTAACTCTAACTCGCAATCGCAATACGCTGGATAAGTTCTGGAAAACATTGACCAGTGACCCACGTGTCAGAGTTCCTGGATCAACTGTTGACGACATGTAACACGTTACATCATATAGCCATGCAGTAAGCCATGCCAAGACAACGCTCACAAAATCCAACAGAAATCAAATTTGATATTAAATATTGAAGTAATCGAGGAAGCATATAATTACCAAGTGTTTATAATTTGAAAATTGAATGCTTTCATTAGTGCCTCGAGTAGTGTCTTGTATGTTGCCTCCTTTGGGGACTGATTGGTTTATTCAATTTCTGGATTTGTGATTTGGATTATTTTTAGTTTAAGTCACACTTGGAATTTTTGTCAAATTCGTGTGATTCTAAAATTCTGATAAAAACTCGGAGGCAACAGCCAACAGTTGAGACTCGAGGTCACACTGCTTTCCAGATTACTTCAACCCATATATACTAAATATGAAATACAAAATAAGTACAAAATAAGCTATTGTTAAGTTTGAGTTTACCTGGAGAAACAGACGTTGTTTGTTTGATGACAATTGCTTCCTATGTCCTACTTGCGAGCAAGTGGCCGGCTGAGTCCCGAAGATAGTTTGTCCACCAGTCCCGCCCGCTCAGGTTTGGGCGGGTTCAATGGGACTGGGTGGGCGTGAAGACGGGGGTGGGGAAGAAGGGCAAATTTTTTAAAAAGGTGACCGAGACCCAGAAACGGCTCCACGCTCAGTCCACTACTGCTCCTCCACTCCGCTGGAACTTTGGATATGATGCTGAGCTCTCTGTATGATGGCCTGTGGCCTAGTCCCTATATGTGCCCGTACTCTCCTCGTCTCTGCTTCTTATACCAAATATCCTGCTCCTCTAGCCTGGCCTGGCTCCTGGAGTCGAGACCAGTTTGAACGAAGACCTAACCTACGGCTGTCTGAGCTCTTACTGACGAAAGACGGACTGGCGGCTCTAGATGGCTCCCTTTGCCCCGCAAGTCAACAACAAACTCCACAAAGGACTACACCCACATACACATAAACTCCAGCAGAAACCAGAACCTCTCCATGCTCAACCAACCAACATAAGAGGGAACTGGAGGTTCATGTAAGGCGCGGGGCACTCAACTCCAAAGATTAATGCATCAAGTCTAGTCGCCTCCCCTGTATGGTTACCAGAGATGGGTTTTATCAGTGGATTTTGAAACTTACCGATTTTTAATCATGATTTTGGGCTCTAAATTGATTTTGATTCTGATAGGGTTACTTACTGGATTTTATTTCTAAATTTCAAACACATGTGGTTTCATAATTTGAAAAATTAAGTTGAGATTTTAAGATGTTCTTAGAAGTGAATTGAAAATTTGAATTTTGTGTCCAGAATCCAGAAATGTGGTTCTGATATTTATTCCGTAAATATTTGACTAGCTAATTTTGAAATTTTTGAAAATCACCGCCTCGTGATTTTACCCATCCATGGTAATT
>JAQFYU010000132.1:0-32807 GCA_034694905.1 Ceratophysella granulata | reverse complement strand
ATTTACAAGGGTAATTCCAAAAGTTGTGAGTTATTTCTAACAGAAAATACTTCAGGCGAGTAAGAATATATCGAACAGCAAATTAAACGATGACTAAATTTTTTTTGACATGTATCTAAAAATGAGATGACAGATTTACTAAGCTAGCTCATCTCGTATCATTTTATTTCTGCATGGAGCTCAGCGTCTCATCAAAATATCCCACCCTACTTTAAAAGTTGCCGTTGTTTATTCCTACATTTAGTTTAGCAAATTATACTACTGAATGCTATAGGTTGTACAAGACGATGTACATATGAATATTGAAACACATACGTTGATATCCAGACATTTAGAAGAGGTACAATTACTCAGTAAAATTAGATCTCACAGAAATCTCAGAAATACTAAATGCTTCCAATCACATAGACATTTCTATCGAAAAACTTTACATGACCGGAGGCGTAAATATTTTAACTCAATTTTCCGTTAAAGAGGTGTTAATCATCCGTTAATTTACGGTGAAAATTTCAGTGCAATCGAGTGTTTTTAGGCTGAGGTTGAGATAAGGATCATCGATCAAAGGCTTGACTTGGTCTCTTGTAACAACCCTCGTAAGCTAAAAGTCGAAACATAAATAGACAATTTAGTTATAAAAAATTCGATTAACACGTTAAACATTAAAAGCACTACCTACCCGAGCTACTAATTTTTCTTGAATTAAAAAACTGTTTTTTTTGCATTAGAAACTGTTTTGACCCGATGCAGTAAGAAAATACGTATAGGTAAATGCAATTCAGTAATTAGTCTCTTTAATTGCAATAACAGATTGTAAATACGAGCTCCAACTCCTAGATTATTAACGCTGAATAAACAGAGGGAACGACATTGATAATTGCAATCATGCATGTGTGAATATTATACTGTATATATTGTCTGATTTTGTGCAAAATCCTCACATTAAGATATTTTTCCATTAATTATCTGTAATTATGCATTTATTCAATATCAATTCTACTGACGATTTACAATCTTGCAATTTCCCCAGCCCATCAAGTCTAATTAAATGCAATTAAGTACGCACGGTTCGCTAATCTAAGCTAACAATTACAATAAGTTAAATTCGAACAATTGTATCTTGAGGTTATGATGATGATACGCGTTAACCTTGCATCTCTTAATAAGAACCAAACGACATTCAGCGTGCCAACTGATCAATACAATAGTGCACGAAGAATGCACATATTGTATTGTCTCCATTATTCAATGGTATGGTGCATACCTTGACCTTTGTTAAATACTATAGTTTAATGCTCTTACACGACAGTCAACATACACACGACGCCTTGCACACCATCATTCTAATTTATGTTGTTGTACAGGAATACAAACTTCTGCATCTTTCGACGCTCCTCATCTTTTTCAATGTCAACCAGAGGAAGAGTGTGTGGAGGACTTCAAGTGTCACCAAGGCTTCATTTCAACAGACTCCACTACTGATGTCTCATCATCCACTTCTGTCACTGATGCAAGTTCACATGAATTAATTAAACAAATAAATGCTCTTTTGAGAAAAAATATAATGTTCGTTATATTTTGTATTCACCAGAAATGCAAAGCGGACACTGAGAACGTAAGTTTCGTCTGCTGCAAAAGAAATCCAACTCCATCTTCAACTTCGGAACCAAGTTCTTCGACTCCTTCATCGAATCGCTATGAGTTCACTGATTCAACCACAGCTCGATACACCAAAAACTATTTTCTTCACAATACACTGGCCCCTGGTCTGGTCACTGGAAGGGGTTTCCCATATGTCCAACGTGCAACTCCAAATTTACGATTTTCCAATCCTTATCGAGGAAATCAAAGTCCAATCTACTTAGTCACATCAACTCCCGTCACCGTCACCAGTACACAGAACTACGATCCCGTGTCAACCACATCAGCTGCCACTACTTCCACGCTGCAACCTCTCTTCAATAATCCGTATCACGCTTCAGAAGCCATTGAAAGTGAAGATTCTGCCGAAAGGATTCCAGACCAAGAACCAACGCCATTGAAGCTTGTTCTGTGGAAGGGAGATGGACCGTTTGTTGAAAATGAAAATGGAACTTTCTTCGAACAGAATTCAACTCAAGTTGAAACCGGAAGTCAAACTTTTCCCGAACCAAATTCAAATGTTGCACAAACTGAAAATCAAACTTTCTCCGGGCAAAGTTCAACTCAAGAATCGGTGGGAAGCAGCACTGAGCAAATTACGACCGAGGCAGGAAATGCAGAAGAGCCTAAAGGAGTCACGGATCCAACGAATCCTGAAGACACTGATCAGAATTCCACATATTTCTACAATCCGAATCCTTGGAGCTTTGACAGTGAATTTGATCCACCAGAACCCATTCAAGTTCCACGTCAGTTCTATCAACTTCCTCCACTCCCCGATACTTTATTTACTGAAGATACTTCAACAATTATGCCTGAACCTGCGGAGGCACAGGAGAGGCCCGTATTCGTGACTCGAACTGGATTTCCTGGAAAGAAGAATTTCGTGGAGGAATGTCCCAATAGTATGAAATGTTTGAGAGAAAGCTACTGTCAGGAAATTAATCCGAATGAAGGGAGTGCGGATCAATTTGATATTCGACTTTCCTTTCGAAAAACTACAACTAATGTCTTGCAGGTGTGTGATTTGATTACAGCAGAGTTCCGTACTACATGTTTCTAAATGCCTGACTTGTATTTCAGTGCAAACAACCAAATCTTCCCGTTGACGGCGTCTGCTGTTTCCTTCGAGAAGACTACATGTCCCAAGTTACGACACAACCACTGTCCATCCAAATCGAGCCAACTGTACCACTTCTTCCGGAAGAAGTTTGTGGCGTAAGGCACAAGAAGAAAAATCCGGATTACGAGACGGAATATACGGAATTCGGTGAATTTCCATGGCAAGCGCTAATTGTCGCTGGGGAGAAGCAGTGCAGCGGAGCCATTCTTAGCGATCGTGTTATTGCGACTACCGCATCTTGCCTGCACAAGTGAGTTTTTGTAAACTATCAAAAAAATTCTACATAGATTTTATGTATAATATGTATTCATTTTCTGTTTTCACTGAGCAGTCTTACGGACGCCGAAATCAGGATTCGTGTGGGTGAGTGGGATCAGAAGAATGACTTCGAGGCCAAGCCTCACCAGGATCTGCGTGTTGCAGTCGTTATCCGTCAACCAAAATACATTCATTCCAATCTCTCGTACAATATTGCACTCATTTACACAACTGAGAAGATAGCGTTTAATTATCATATTGGAAGAATATGTTTGCCACAGCCGGTGACCAATTTCGAAGGAAAGACATGTGTTGCAACGGGATGGGGTTCAGCTAGAAGAGCTTTCCGAGGTACGTCGCCGATACGCGATCAATGAGAAATTTATAAATATTAACTATTTGAAATATATAATAATCTAGATTATGTTTCTATTTAGGTACGGATCGGTCGAACGAGCGATACCTGCTCCAAGCGGAATTGAAAACATTAGACACGCTGGAATGCGTGCAGCGGCTTCAAAAGACGTCACTCGGCACCGAGTTCAAACTTCCCAGAACCACCCTTTGTGCTGGCGGAGAATCCAAGAGAGATACTTGCAACGTACGAAAAAAATTGATGAAAAGGGCAAAAATAAGCATTGCTATCTAATTTGTGATTTTGAATTTTGCAGGGTGATGAAGGCTCTCCGCTATTCTGTGAGAATTCCATCACAGGAGAATACGTGCTTGCAGGATTTTTAATGGGCACCAATTGGGGCGTCAACTGCGGCAAGCCGGATGTGCCAGGCGTCTTTGTAAACCTTCCAACATTAATTGAATGGATGTATAATTTCATTCGGCAAGATCCCGCCTTCGTAATATCCAGTCAGCTCAGGTTTCAGAAAAATAGAATGTCACATTAGTCATCCCAGTCGGGCTATTAGCCTAATGCCAATATTGAAGTAAAGTGCCAAATGAGTTTCTAAGTCTAATTCAACAAATTCCAACTACCGATACTCTATTCATTCGGGAGAAAAGTCTGTGCTAGTGAAGACATTCTACAGTTAAAAGCTAGAACCTTATCTTGAAATTAATGGAATCGCTCAGTTCAAATCACAAATCGCAATTCTCGGTAGATCGTGCTTCCGCTAACGCAGGATAGAAATGCTAGATGTTTCTAGCATTTCTAGCATCAACCGGGTGATCTTCACCAATTCGATTCAATTAATACCACAATGTCTCATGTTTTTTGACTGTTGAATGAAAAAATGAGAAGCAAACAGACTTCGAAATTATAAATTGGAATCCTTTGAGGACTGCAGGTCCATTATTTATTTAGGCCTTTTCGATGATAGTAATTCAGTTTGTTTGCGGTATTCGCTCCTAGTAAATATAGTGTAATAATACTGGTTTACATCATGGATTTGCACTTGATTTCTTGTACACTAAACTACAGACTACAGTAGCAGTACCCAAACAGGAGGTAAATCTAGGGAATGTAACCGTGGGGCTTATTCCCACTTGTACAATCACAACCTCCTGAGTTTCGTCATTTTTTTCTTTGGCAAGATTGACATTTTCAGTCTGGATTGCCATAAAATAAGTTACTAATTGCATATCATGTACAAACGAATTTACAATAAATCATTTTCTCAAGTACAAAACACACGAAACAATGGGGAAGGGTGGGTTTAACTACTCTACTACATTTCCATGCCGTATGGGCAATTGAGCACTCAAGGGAAACAGGAGAAATTCAAGTATACACTCAGTCTAGTCAGAAAAACTAAATTAATAATACTATTCAAAAGTAATAAAAGAGGAGTACTCAGTCGGTGTGAAATGGCTTTTCGGAGACAGGCACTGACAAAAACAGAACGAGGGTGTACAAATCTCAAAAAAACAATTTGTCACCCCTTGCTCACACATATTTTTTTTACTATTAAAGAGGAACTTTTTGAGAGAAGTCATTGAACTGAAGTACACTGACGGAATTGACAAGAGGACTAAATCCGCATCTCGGAAGACTCGGACGAGGAGTAGTTGGGATGGTACTGCGTGGTTCGTATGACATTTCCTAGATTCGGTTCTATAATACCTGGCGGTGAGCTGCAGAATGACAGTTCGGGGGAAAAACTGGGGGACATGGGGGAGGCGAACGTGTTGTCGTGGGAAATGGGGGATCGGGGCAGAATGGGCAGGGGTGGGAGCGGACCGGCCCGCGGATTGATTCCACTAGAATGATGCAGGAGGCGGGACTGACGGTGATGGGCAGAGGGGTTAGTGCGGACGGAAGAAACGCCACTGATGGACGGAACGGACGAAGGATTGTGTCGTCGGGGATGAATCCCACTGTAGTGAGCTTCGGAACTGGTCGAGGCTGCGTCGTCCTTGAGCCGGGCGATTTCTGAGAAGACGTGGGCAAGGGGCTGGTACTGAGGTCCCCAGTCCAGGAGGTAGTCCCAATTGTAGCTCCCCGTCAGCTCCTCCTCGCTGTGGACTATTGAGGAAAGTGAGCCGGTCATGGAGGGCTGGTGCTGAGTAGGTCCGTTCATTCCGCCTCTTGACTCACCCAGTTGACTGTCCGTGACGTCGTCATCTGGGATTTGGGCGTAAATGAGCGTGGAAATGTTCATTCCGTCCCCGTCCCCACCCAACTCGTCCTCGAACATGTGGATGTTGTCAAGGGCATCAGGTCGAGAGGATGTGGTCCATTCGGATGAACCGTGTGGGGCGGAAGGGACGGGATGATGGTCTTCGTTAATCTTGGGCCGGATCCCGAGTCGGGCTAAGTACTCTTGAGTATTCTTTGCGGACGTCTGAGAAGTGTCGTCGCCTTCGAGTCCCAGATCCTGAAGGTCTCGCAGCTTCTGGTGTGCTAAAGAACCCTCATTGATCATTCGGATCTCCTCATCTTCCACTTCTTCTCCGTCTTCCGCTGAGCCCCGACCGCTGGAAGCTGAATGACTCTTGTCGGATAGTTCTGAGACAGTGTTGCTGACCAGTCTTCGCTCGTTAACTCCCAAGTCCGCCAAATCACTGTATTGTGGACTGTAAAGGGAGACCGGGCGAGAGTTGCCGGCCAACATGGTGGACTGAGCATACTCGAGTGTATCAAAGGATGAGTTATTGTAATTACACTCTGGTTTGTCCTTCCGCTGTTTTTTGTGTCGGAGATGAAGAACCAGGAATACTGTACAGCAAAGGAAGAGCAGGAGTAGAAATGTGACCAGAAGACCCACGACCCAATCAGCAACGCTGGACGTGGCTGCCATTTCCAACTCATCGGAAGGAGCTCCGATCGAAATGTCCGCAAATGTCTTTCCAAACTTGGAACCAGGTCGACCCGAGTTTGCCACGATCACAACACTTGTATTCAAGTCACTCACTAATGCTTGCTTCAGAATCAGGGCTCCAGTCGTCTTGTTAATTTTAAAATGTCCGTTCTGTTGACTAATTTGATAGAGAACATAACCGTCTGGTCCACTGTCTTCGTCCTTGGCATTCACACGACCCACGACATGACCAGGAGCTGCATTACTCGGAATAACAAATCGGTAGGATTTCTGTGAGAAATGAGGTGGATACTCGTCCCGTGATTCAATCTCAACCTGAACACGGACTGTAGCAGTCTGTCCCCCAATATCAGTGGCTCGAAGTGTGAAGGAATATCGACTCATGGCCTCGTAGTCAAACATTACTCTGGTAGTGACGACTCCGGTACTCGGCTCAATGTGGAACCTCTCCTTCATCCCGCTTTCCAAAATGGAGTAGTTGAGCTTCCCGAAATTCCCTTTATCTAAATCATTGGCTCGAGCGATGAAGACCGTTGTTCCAATTGGTTCGTTTTCAGGAACAAATTCCAAGTAATGCGACAAGGGAAAGTTTGGAATGTGATCATTCGCATCTTCCACGTCCACTTGAACCACCGCCAAACTCCAGAATCGACCTTGAGCTTTGGGATCTTGGGCACGAACGACGAAACGGTAGTCGGAGATCTTGTCATAATCCAATGGTCTCTTGAGTACGACTGCTCCACTTCGAGGATTTATTTCAAAAGTGGAACCATCATTTCCAGAAGTTAGGTCGTAGCGTATGTTATCATCCGCAACTCCATCTGTGGCTTGAATTTTGAACAAGCTGGAACCAACGACCTTATCTTCGTTGACGGAGAATTTGTACTCGGTTTGATTGAACTTGGGACCTGTGGAACTTCCTTTTAGAGCCTTCATGTTTATAACGACTCTCGTTGTGGAACTGCACTTGGCACCCGCGTTGACACAATCCACAGAAACATTTAGCTTGAAATTCTCAGCGGTCACACTTTCTAGGCTTTTCGCAACTAGAATCTCTCCGCTGTGACTGCAAAGAATAAAATAAATGTTAGGTAAATTGCCAGTTTTGCAATTGAAACTCATTTTTCTCAGATTTTGCCCAGCCACGAACAAATTCCAAATTGAATTTAGGAAATTACCTGGTGATTGAAAAGTACTCATCCTCATTTCCATCAAGAATTGAGTAATGAAAGTGGAGATTGCTGTTGAGTTGTTTGTCGTAGTCCACTTCAATTTTGAGAAGAAGCGTCCCTGGTTTTACGTTACTGGTCACATCAACCCTGAAATTGAAAATTGTTTATAAGTATTTCTAAAGAAATGCAAATTACTATGTTGATGTATCGGTTTGAAAGACTTACGAATATTTTCCCTTTGTGAATTGCAAGACTTCAGACTCTGCTGGACGTATTTCAATCCACAAAGTAGCCTTGGAAGATTTCCTTGGTTTTCCCATATCCGTAGCAACTAGTGTAATTTCCAGAAATGATTTCTCATAACGACTGGTAACTGTTCCATTCGTGTAAATTGTTCCAGTATTTTCATCAATCCAGAATCCTCTTCCACTCTTATTTCCTCGTCCATCCTTTGGAATTTGAAGAGAGTACTTGATCACCCCATTTGATCCTGAGTCCACGTCAGTTGCATTCACTTGAATAACTGAAGCCCCGGATTTCGTACTTTCAGGAATTGTGGCATGATACAATGGTTCGGAGAACTTGGGAGCATTATCATTGAAATCCAAAATGTGAACAGTGAGATTGGTGAAGGCAGTATGGACGGAATCTGAGACTTGTATTTGAACACTGTGCACTTTTTCCGTTTCATAGTCCACAGGTTTAGCCAGAACTAACTTTCCATTATATTTCCCAATTGAAAACATTTGATCCGGATTTCCGAAATCAGTGAAGGAATAAATCAAGCTTGGATTCGTGTCCACGTCATTGGCAACCATGGTGGTGACCAACGTTCCCACCGGAACATTCTCACTAATACTGATGACCGAGTGTGGTGGGAAAGAAGGTTTGTTGTCATTGATGTCGATGACATTGATCTGAAGAATGCAAGTTCCTGTCATTTGTGGTGATCCTTCATCCGTGGCCATAATTGTGAGTCGGTACTTGTCTTGTATTTCCCGATCCAGAACAATATTTGTTTTGATGATTCCAGAAAATGGCGGCTCAATGATGAAGGCATTATCCTGATTTCCATCCACGATGTAGTAGATTAAGTTGGCATTCATCCCTTCATCGTTGTCCGTCGCGATGACTTGAGTCACAAAGACACCCTTGCTGTTTCCCTCCCAAACGGCCGCACTGTACGAGTCCTGTGTGAATCTTATCTGAGAATCATTCTCATCCGACAGAGAAACGTTCACAACCACGTGGGCAAAGAGTGGGGATGGTCCGTCTGTTTTAGCCGAAACGACGAGACTGTAGTTGGGCTGGAGTTCTCGATCCAGTAGGTTCTGATCTTTGACACGAATTTGTCCTGCATTTGGGACGATGTCAAAAATATTGTCTTCGTTCCCACCCACAATGGAGTAGATGATCTTCTGGCGTCGTCCATCGTTCCGTAGGGCGGTCACCTGTATTTAAAATCGGCTATTATTCTTCAAATCAACAATTAATTGATAACTGTTTGGTTAAATGCGCATAAACCAAATTGGGTCTAGTCAGGTGTCATGTGACTAATTGGCCTTTGCGTGTATTAATGAAAACATTGAGTTTATTTTCGAAAATCGCATCTAATTTAGGCCAGCACTCTGAACTGCAAAGTTTGGCTTCTCAACATTAAAGAAATTGGAAAAGCTTAATCAATTAGCTATAATATCCGAGCTGCTTAACTTCTTTAAGATCAGAAAAATGCATTTGTCTTGTATAAGCCTGATCACTGAATGCACAGACTGACTTTAACATACAAACCGAAGCCAACCTATGCGTAAAACATTGGAAGACTGTAACACAGCTAGGAGCAGATGATAAATTTGCATCGACTAAAGAGCGCAAATACTCAGGCGGAATTGACGGCGTACGGTTGAGAGCCGAGAGTGGAAAAGTACATGTATAAATGAGAGAAGGAGCGAGCGTGCTGCTTGATTAATCACCTGAACCACTTCAGTTCCTGGGACGGAGTTTTCAGGGACCGTGGCTACATAGTAAGTTTCTTGGAATCGGAGTGTGTTGGAGAGTTGAACATCGCCCACTTGGATGACGACGAGGGCTGTGGAGCTCAGTGCTGGGATCCCTTGGTCCTTGGCAACAACCCTGAGCTGAAAAATCCGACCCCTTTCCGAAGAGAGGCTGATTACAGGTGTGATGATCCCTGTCTGCGGCTCCACTCGGAACTTGGTTTCTCCGTTCTCAATACTGTGGCATTATTGGCACAAGAAGTAAATTAGTGGCGTCTCACTCACAACTGGAAACTCATGGACCATCTCTGGTTTTCAACAAGAACAAAGAACTCACCTGTAGCTTATATCTCCGTTCAGTCCTTCGTCCATGTCCGTTGATGTCAATTGAAATATGTTCTGACCCAACTTCGTGTGCGGAGAGATTTGAATGAAAACTGGGTTTTGTTTGAACTGAGGTCTTTGCGTATTTGCATCTGTGAGGAAGATCCGAACTTGGGCCTTGGAAGATCGGGAATCGTACAACCCACCGTCAGTTGCAGCAACTTCAAACGAATACTCACGAATCTTTTCTCGATTCAGTTTTCTAATTTACAAATTCACAATGTTAGGCTGAATTGCCCTTGAACAACCTTGGATTGCAAAGGACGAATGACTTACCCAGCAGTAACTATAGCTCCAGTCGTATTGTCAATCGTAAAATGCCAATGACTCTCGTTGTTGAGTGAATAGGTGATGAGAGAATTGATTCCAATATCCGCATCACTTGCCTCCACTACCAAAACCGTCGTTCCAATTTTAACATTCTCAGAAATGGAAGCCGAGTAATGGGATTCGGTGAAGAAAGGTGAATTGTCTGAGAAGAAAAATCCAAGATTCATGGATTAACGTTGCGTAAATGGGCGGGTCTGCTGAAGTTTCAGAGTTGAGGGATCAGGAATTTAGACCCGCAAGCATGTGTCGAATATTCATTTACGAATCTTCTCAGTTGCTTGCGAAAAGGGAATTTTAAGTCTATTTTCTCAAACCAGTCTGCTACTAAAGATGCATGTAGATCAAGTATTTCGCTAGAAAGTAACATATTTTAGTGGAAAGAGTGAAATGTCATGCATTAGAGCAGACTTCTAAAATGGCCAGGAGGAAACAGGTCCATCAACTGATACGGACACATCACGTATTTATGTGCAGAATGTGTCGAGTCTTACCATTTTCGTCGCCAACCGTCACTGTGACATTACAAGAAGTTCGCTGAACAGGTAGACCCTGATCCTGAGCTGTGATAAGGAGCTGGTAGTGAGATCGTCTCTCTCGGTCCAAGGGACGACTCTTGAGCTTCCCACTGTGCAAATCAATGCTGAACATGTTGTCAAGATTACCAGCACTAATGCTGTATGTAACTTCTCCGTTCCGTCCCGTGTCCGGGTCCACAGCTGTGAAAGTAGCAATTACGCCTAGCTCCTCGTTCTCAGGCACATGGAGGTCTGTGCAGGTCATGCGGGCCGGGTTGTCGTTGAGGTCAAGGACTCGGATGAGGACCGTGGTCGTATCAAAGAGGAACACGTAGTTTCCGTCATGAGCATAGACTGTCAACAGATACTCGGTCGTCATCTCCCGGTCAATCAGACCTGCCACGGATATTGACCCTGATGATGGATGAATTGCAAACTTGCCCTCGGTCATCGCCTCGGGAATGGCGTAGAACAACGTACTATTAGGACCTGGGAATACAAGGGAGAAACCCACATTACCACAAGAGAAGAAACTGGTTCACCGGAACACCACAAATCCTGCTTAATTCTCAAACCGCCTACAAGCCCAAAAACACGCAGAGGAACCAGGAGTAGAGTTCTAGGGTCTCTGAGAAAACCTGCAAGTCTATAAGTTTAAATGGTCTGAGAAATATAAACCCGGAATATAATCAAATTTGATTATGCTAAATTAAAACAATTTTAATTGTAAAATATTCAATTTCAATTGGAAGATATTTTTTCAATTATCGTTTAGGCTTCTAAAACAAAGCTTCTGAAACCTAGCTCGTAGCATAGATCACAAATCCCAAATCCCAAGTCACCAAAAGGTGCAAACACAATTTTGAACAGCTTTTAACTAAAATCCCTAAGAGTCGAATCCTGCTAAGCACTCCGAAGAGAAACAGTTTCTTACAATTATCTTCCCTGGCTCCTTATAATAATAACCTGCGAGAGCTGAAATTGATCAGACTCGTTTTCCCAAGATTTTGAGTCAGGTCTGCCTACACGCCATTGCATGCACTCTGTTGGCTGAGCTGCGTGGAGCTCTTCAAACAAATGGCCAGGTGCGCTGCCCTAGTCGACTGATTGACTAGCCACTTCTTATCCCCATAAAATTTAAATTCACTTTTTATTCCAAACAGAAAAAAAAAAACATGGTAAACAAGTAGTAATTAGAAGCCGAGTCTAGTCCAATCAATCCGAGACCGGACTCTTGTAGCTCCTCCGACCGAACTAAGAAAATATGGAAATGAGACAGAAACTTACCCTGATCCCTGCCAAAGGCCGTCACTTTGAGCACCTCAGTCCCAATCAATGAGTTCTCTTGTATTTTGGCCTCGTATCTCCGCTCAACGAACTGCGGGGGGTTACTCGTGAATTCCTCCACAGTGACTTGCAGAAGCTGAGTTGCGGAATTGGAAGGAGATCCTTGGTCACTTCCCGTAATGTTGAGTGAAAAGTAAGCTAATTGTTCTCTGTTCAGTGACTTGACCAATGAGAGATGTCCATTCTCAGAATTGAGCTCAAAGTAACCACCGTCGTTCCCTGACACAATCCCGTATCTTACTCGTCCATTCTCACCCGCGTCCGAGTCAACCGCCATTACGGTGTGAATTAAGGATGGAACGGGCTCGGAGCCGTAGACAGAGATCTTGGAGGCGGAGATGAACTTGGGTTCGTTGTCGTTTCGGTCTTCTGTGAATTTAAAATGGCATAATTGACCAAGTATTCAATTATATCAAATTTTTGCAGCGAAATTTTAATGGCTTCGTCGTTTTTACATGAATACGTTAGTGAATCAAAGAGTTTATCTTGAATTTACCAACACATTTCACTAATAATTGAAAATGCCTGATCAACGTTACAAGTAGGAATTGTACCATCTGCGGTTGATTGCAGGATTAGGATGCACACATTAATCAAACTAAATACTGAGATAATTTGATTAGACTAGGGAGGTTAGGTTTCCGAAACGTTCGCTATAGTGAAATGGCGCTGTTCTCCATGGGCGGTTACCGCTTGTACCCTAATCCTGAATTCGACCTCATCTGGTGCTTCAGCTGTTTAAGCTAAGGCGCTTTTCGTAAATGAAGAACATACCAATATTAATTTGAACAGTGATGGTTGAATTGAGACGCTTGGTTGGATCCAGTGCCTGATCCGTGGCCGTCAGGATGAGAATATGAGACTTCTGAGTTTCGTAGTCAAGGGGACTCTGAAGATACAGCGTGCCAGAGAGCATATTGATTCTGAACGTATCTGCGGGTTGCTGGTGCGTGATGCTGTAGTGAATGACCCCGTTGAGTCCATCATCCGAGTCCACAGCGGAGAAATTCCGGACCGGACTCCCGACCGGCGTGTCTTCAGGCACAGAGAAGAGAACAGGATCTTGAGCAATGAAGAACGGCGTCCCATCATTCTCATCAATGATGTCAATGGAGACTTGGATCAAGCTACTCTGCGGATTCATGTAGCCGTTGTCAAGAGCCCTCACTTGGAGCAAATAGTGTGGTGTGAGTTCGTGGTCGAGTTCTTTGGCAACCAGAATGCCTCCTGTGCTCTTGTCAATGACAAAGGACTCATGCGTATTACCACGAATGATTACAAATGTAATTCGACCATTTTCTCCTCCATTCTCCTCATCGGAAGCCGTCACAGTTCCAGCCAATTGCCCAATTGTTGCACTTTCAGACAACTGTAATATGTTTTTAAGTAGACTCGCATTACTAAATGGAGAAGCCTGTCCACTGCCTGCCTCATTCTCTGGATGGAGGCCCGTTACGACGAGATGAAAAAAAAGGGTTTGAAAAGCATAACTAATAAGTGAACATTGAGAAAATGTTATTTTTGGGGAGCACTCCCTTCTGATTTATGACAAGGAGATGAAGCTTTGGACTTTGGAGAGCCTGTTCACGCCTCGAGACAGGAAGGAAACTCGTATCTCCGTCTACTTACCTTGAAATTGAACTTTGAGCGACTAAATGTGAGAGATGAGTCATCCAGATTGACCACTTCAATTCGATACTCCTGAATGGTTTCTAGGGGCGGAAGGCCTTGGTCTCTCACGCGAACGCCAAGCGTGTAAAATGGCTTCTTCTCGTGCTCCAGTACTACTTTCGTTCGGATCACGCCCGTCACAGAGTCAATTGTAAAGTCAGAAGCATCATTGTTCCCATAGGCATCTGTAAATGTACAGAAGCATGACAGTCAGACTAATGCCAGTTTTCTTTCATTATGATGAATATTGGATACCAGATTTCACGGTTTGAATTAGAATCTGAGTACTGCTATGTTGGGTTCTGTGACAATTCGATGGGATAAAAATCGCTTATAACTAAACCTTGGCGAATTTTGAGAATGGCAATTTCTTTATTTCCCTCGATCACACATTCTGGTCCTAAAAATGCGAATGCGTTTAGAGGGATGTTTGAAAAGCAGTGGTCATATGTTATTGAAATTTATCACGAACTTGCTGCCTTATCTTTACTTAGAAACATTCCCTGAGCAAAAGGATTTGTTTGAATTTCGACCATCTATTGTGGGCTTGTGACTACGATCTAACAAACAAATAATAAGTGAAGTGGATTATTTGTGGCCAACTTTGTTCGAAGAAATATTGGATCCAGGTCCTTACGGCTTGAACAGCAAGTTTCGCTTAGCAACAAAAACCGGATAATTGTTTCGCTTCCTCAAAACGATTGATCGCTTTCCGACTCTGGGCCTGACATACGTATATCCTCCCAACCTGTTAGGCTCTCAGAGTGCTGAAGTGTAATATAGAGACGACATTTCGGTTTAGCGGCTGCTCAAAAAATTCGCATGGCAACCTTAATTTTCGAATATATTAAATTAGACTCATTCTGACGTCATTTTTGTTCTTGCTTCGCTGCTCTATACAGTGAGGCATTGCAGTCACTTGTATACGCGGGTATAAGCGAGAAGCAAGACCACGTGTGATTTGTATTTGAATTCTTCGCGGGCAAGCATTTTCTACCTTCCAGTTTACCTTCCACTTTGGAACTAAACAAACTCAAATCGACGGAAACAAAGCAAATGTCGCCTCTATATTATACTTCAACACTCTGAGGTTAGGCTCGTCAAAGATGGACGACGGTTCATTACTTTCTTGTTAGGTTAGGTTTCCAAGTGAGAAGGCCCATATCCTGAGTTGAGAAAATGGTTCTTAGGTCCTTCTTGGGAACAGAATTTATGCCATCAGAAAAAAACCATTAGTAACACCCGTATTTTCATTTTTTCCTGTCTGTCTCTTTTTTTCCTCCTGCCCCATGCTCGTCCATGTAAAAGTACCACGAACGAACGAAGTTGATTTAAGTACAGAGACTCATCGAGAAATGTTTGGGACGCATCACGCCCAGAAATTTGTTCCTTGTCTCTGACTCTTGAAAAGACTCCGGTTCTCGATTTGAGAATCTCTTTTTTGTTTAAACCTCACTAAAAGGGTTGATGTGAATGTATTGTGAGCCCTTGAATTCCCTTCCTCATGACTTGGTCCTTTGGCAGGAGGAGCAGGAGAACGGACGGACCGAGAAGGAATATTATGTCTGAGAAGAAGGCATCCCATTCTCCCAGCTCACCTTCCATCTCAGCTACCTTTTCCTTACCAATACGTCTGGCAATTAGATGTGAGATTCGAAAGAATTCTTAGAAATGAAACGCTCATGCATGTCGGCTCCATATGCCTTCCATCCACTACTGAGGTGCGACTAGCACGTCCAACAAAGAATCCCACATCCTTCACATTATTGAGACAAATTATGTCTCATACCCACCATTTTCCCTGATTTAATGGAGTCTGGGTTCTGGTTTTCCGAGATCACACACGACTTGTCCTGGGATGAAAATGGATGAAATTGGAGAGCACGAAAAAATATCTTACCGTTGACGAGAGAGAAGAGCAGAGATGCGTTCTGACCGTTGTCCAGGTCAGTGGCGACAATCCGTGTCACTTCGGTTCCTTCGGGTTGTTCCTCCCGAACAATGAGTCGATCCTCGTCTGGCTCAATGATTCTAGGAACGCAGTCATTCAAGTCATTCACCGTGACATGCACAATGACCTCGGCCTGCTTCTGAGGACTTCCCTGGTCATAGGCAAGGACTTGGAGCTCGTATAGAAACTGCTTCTCTCGATCCAGTAACACGGTGGCAGTGAGACTCCCTGGGTAAGCAAACATTGACAAGGTTCTCAGCTATTAAGCACGGTTATAAAATTATTTATAGGTTATGCTTGAGATGAAGAAGAATAGGACTGGAGCCCGTCACCCAAACTGTCCCATTGCTCAGTCAGACGGTGTGAGCAGAGCTCCTGCTGAGCTAGAACATGTTATGGCAGACAAGCGGTGCTCATTTGGACTTCAATTGCTGGCAGGAGTTGGAATTTAGGTTCTACAGAAGGGTTAGGTTCTGTAGTTCTAGGTTCACTCAACGTCTGTGTCAGTGTGACCGAATCGTTATGTCAAATGGATGCAAATAGACCGGAACTTTCTGACTGAGAAGCGCTCGTGATTGCTCAAGGGTTTGAAATGTTAAACGTTGCAAAAAAACTGATTTAGGTTCTAATAGATAAGTCAAAACGATTTAAGGTCCTACGACTTTCAATCGTTAGAAATAATGTCATTGCATTAATGCCTCAGCCTGATTACTACGAAATCGGAATGGCCTGACTCCGGAATTACGCATCCACTTGCTTCATGCTGGAACCTCAGCCCCTGCGAAGAAGCTCCGAGGCGTGTGAATAGATGAGGGGCACTGGGTCTTTTGTTCAAACTCGGGGTAATCTGAGTTTGAACTCTCGAGCATTGTTGTTGAGGAATGAGAACTTTGGTTTGTTGGAGAGTGACAAAGAGAAAATGAGGTTCGGTCGTTTGGAACTTGTTCCTTGAGCTCAAAGTTTGTTGGTGGTGATGGGCCAAAAGGCCTCCAGACATTTGTCTCTGAATGGCTCCAAAATTATATATTGTTGCAGACAGGCAGGGAAGAGGAAAAGAGCATGGACATACGAACGTTATTATTTGATACGAAGGACTGCCTGCCAGGCTTCTACGCCACATCAGAATCAGACGGAGACTCCATTAGGCAGAGTCAGAAGAGTGAAGAAACCCTTTCCACACCCCGCCATGTCGGACCAGAGCCACTTTGGACCAACTTCCATAGTCTTAGAAAACGAGTTGATAGGAGCTAATGAGGTTCATGACAGATTCTCAAAAAAGGCCAAGTACCTGTATTGGGATCAATTTGGAAGTGACTGTGAGACGGCTGGAGGGAGTAGCGAATGGCTCCATTTCTGCCAATGTCCTCATCACGGGCAACAACTGATCCTATCACGGCTCCAACCCGGTTGTTCTCGTCGATCGAAAATGTGTATGACTTGTTGCTGAAGATGGGGTCTGGAATTCAGGTCAAAATTCGAATTAGTCAAGTTTCCCAATAAGTACCACCATTATTATTAGGCTTGAAGGAGATTCAAAGTGTGGGTTTTTGACTTGTCGGGCCCAATTCTGAGTTTTTCAATGGCAATAGAATCAAGCATCACTGCAACACCTAAAAATGGCATGGTTGAGAAACATCTGCGACGTCTGTGACTTCAAAATCATGATTTTGAGCTTGACGAATTTCGAAAATATGATTTTCGATTTTGAAAATGGTTGTTTTAATTAATGCCATAAATGTATATGAAAATCTCTATTTTAAATCACTTTTTTTCGCTGATTTTGTAATTTTGATCTTGTCAAAAAATATGAATTTGAATTTGATCTTTTGCTGATTTTGACCAATGACTTTGTAAATCATCATTTCGCAATTTTGCTAATCCATGTAAAATAGGCATATGAAGTAACACTGACAACTCGATGGTAGTCAATAGACCTGCGAAGGCTTTTCTTGTGGAATTGCATAGGAAGAAGCCATTAGGTCCTACCATTATCATTTTCATCCGAGATTTTGAGACTGACGACGGTGGTGGCGGAGAGGGCGGGTGTTCCATGGTCCGTGGCTGTGATTCGGATAAGGTACGAGTCAGTCCGTTCCCTGTCCAACGGACTCTTCAAGTAGAGAACGCCAGTACTGGGAAAGACTCCGAAGAGCCCTTGAACTTCTGGTTCGAGCAGACTGTAACTGATCCTCGCATTGTTCCCCGTGTCTTCATCCAGAGCATGAACCTATTATTACGAACCATTCCCATCATAATTATGTCTCATTCTGTGGGTACGACGCCGAGCCGCCGGATCGACTCCCACCACATCCCTCCATCCTTCCAACCTTCAACATGTCCCAAGTCCGACTGAGCATTAGCAGAAATTCCGACTCAGAACTCTACTTACCTCAGTAATGTGCGAGTTGACGGGGAGGGCCTCGGAAACGGTAATCACGTATCTCGCCTCATCGAACAACGGAGCATTATCTGTGAAAGAGGAGGAAGTTGGAAGGATTAGAATGAGGTCCCATCATCCATGTGCCGTGGTCCAATCACTAAATCCAACTCAAGTACCATTCACGTCCTGAACTTCCACGAAGAGCGTGAAGTTCTGAGCCACTTTCCGCGGTACGCCTTTGTCCGTAGCTCCAATGATGAGCGTGTATCTCTTGGTAGTCTCGTAGTCCAAGGCCTCTTCCAATGTGATCTGACCACCATGAATGTCCAGTTTAAATATGGAACCTGGACTCTCGAGCAGAGAGTACTCCACGAGTCCAAAGGAGCCGCTATCCGAGTCCCGTGCATGAACTCCGTAGATGACAGAACCCGTCTCCGTACTCTCTGGCACCCAGATACTCACTTCGTTCAGTTCGTACTTGGGCTCATTGTCGTTACAATCTCGGATTCGAATCTCGACCTGAATACAAGAGTTAGTTGGGTGTAATGGATTCTAATGTACGACTCAGTGCACTCAAGGCTAGACTTCAGCTTCTGGAAACAAGTCTCATTCTATGTTATTAGGTGCTTCTTTTGACTATCAAAAATTACCAATATTTTCAAATAATATAACAAAATTATGTTAGTTTGGAACGCAGCAGCGGATGACCAAAAAAACTGCTGGGTGTTTTTTCGCGGATATTTCTCGGCAAAACCTAACCTATTTCTGAAAGTAGTGCAACTCTGTTCGGACTTTTCGGAATAACCTAACCTAACCCAAGAGTAATTGATGCAACTTATCTGAATTGTCAAATGTTAAATTCTTGGCCGAACAATTCATTTTTCCCGCCATATATTTCGGTTTTTGGTCAGCGTGTTTAATATTAAACCGACATTATCTGGATTCTGGATGGGCATCTGTTTTCAGTTCAAATCATAGACTTTAATTCACAGAAATGCTTAAGGAATTTATAAATCTTTTGAAAATTCTCTACAAAAGTGAAAGTCACCGTGGTGGTGAAAGCTATCATCGCGGCGAAAAATGAACAGTGTTACGGTGAAAGTTTTCATTGTAATGTAGAAGCCATTTTTTTTCAGCCAGTTTGGGAGCTACGTTTAAGAATATTCCGTTCTTGATTTATTATTTTAACAAATTATTGGATACCTCAGTTGGATAACGCTTGAACTAGATAAACATGCTTTCACTACGTTTCCTGCATCATGCCATATTCCATAGCTTAGAGCCAAGGGCAAATAAAAGAACACATTTTGTTTTCTATTTTCTTCCTAAATCATTAAATTCCCTAACATACTCCTGAAAAAAGGGACAAGGAATCCTAAATGCTTATCCTTGATCCCAATGTCCACCTGAATGCACAATTAGAGATAGGAACTGGACCTCACCTGACAATGGCTGTAAGCAGGCGGGTCATCACTCGTGGCCTGAATGTTGAGCAGAACAGAGGAATGTTTCTCATGGTCCAGACTACCCGCCGTCTTAATGACTCCCGAGTAGGAGTCAATCGAGAAGTAGGAATGCGGGTCTCCCGAAGAAATCGTGTAGCGAACCTTCCCTCCACCTGAACACGAGAAGGCAAAAACCACTTGTTGAGTTATCTGCTCCACACAACAGAAAACTGACCCATACCAGACAATAAATGTTCGGAACAGAAGTGAGAACATGCGTTTTCACAGAAAAAGACCCTTTTTTCTACTGCCAAACTCCACTTTCCCTTCCCCAAGTAAGTGTCCAGCTGTGCAACTTTGTTCAACATGTCCTCTGAACTGATAAAATCAAAATAATAAAAAGCCTGGACGTCCTCAACAATAAAGGCTCTTAGAGGTGTGAACAGGAGCAAGGGCTTTTAACACCTCAGTAAAAAAAAGAGTACAATTATTAAAAGTCGGTTGACAAATCACGCAAGTAAGGCCGAATCCTATTTCAAAAGCCCACTTTGTACCAACGCCGAATCATTTGCTCCTGAATGTAATAATGGGTCGATTCTTGGAGTTGGACTGTCGGTCGGACAAAGGCTCTCAGCTCGGAGCTTGCAAATTGGTATCATTGAGGCAGAAGACCTGCTTCACAAAAGAAAACGTCCTGATGGAAAGGAACGGGATTAATGAGGCAGAGAAAGACGAGGAACGAACGGAAGATGTGAGTTTAGACGTTATAGAACTGTCTGCTGCCCAGCATCTCCATGTACCTCTCGGATTGTAAATAGCATATTACACTTGATTATGAGCCCGCCAGAACTGACTGGTCACGTTTGGACTCAGTCAGAGAATGGAATGTCATGTCATGCAAAAATGGAGACTGAAGGCAGCAGCAGAAGTGAACAAATGAGAGGGTATTCTCTTCCGTCGCGGCACCCCAACGTCTCAGTGGGAGACAAGGCCTGAACATGAATTCCCTGTTGTGGTGCTACACCTTCCTCCCTTCCATCTTCCCAACAGATAGAGATGAAAACAGACCCAACTACTGTACGACTATTGTGGAGAGATGAACCTCTCCGGTCTTAAAGGAAAACAAACAAGTTTAGTGACCTGAAGCGGAGGCTGATACGGATCCCACCACTGAGTTGACTGGAACGTCCTCTTCGATCACGAAACTGTAGCGACCGTGCTCAAATACGGGTCCAGCACTGTTCAGACCTGCTACGTTCACGTAGACCGTGGCCAGGCTGAACCGACCTCCAGCATCACTCGCCTTCATCGTCAACACAAACTTCCGTTCCGAATGAGAGTCCAATGGTTTCTGGATCGTGATTCGACCTTCTCCGTTCTCGGATGTTATGGCGAATTGGTTTCGGATGTTCCCTTCTGTAATGGTATAGGTCAACTTGGAGTTCTCGTCCGGGTCACTAGCCTTCACAGTGACCACGAGGGTGCCGGCTCGTGCTTGTTCCGATACGGTCGTTTCATACAGTTTGGGGTAAAATACTGGATCTGTTATGGAAGAGAATCAAGATACAATTAGCAATTGACCGCAGTTTGAAATGGGCCCGATGGTGGCCTCAGCAGCGATAAGCATCTTAAATTGACCGCAGCGGAAGAAAACATTCCATTGAATGAAAGAAAATATTATTGCATATTTTCAAGCTATTAACAGCACATCCCAATTTTTCAGAACTTACCATTATCATTCACGTCCACGATTTGAATTTTGACCACTGCCGTTGAACTCAGGCCTCCTGTAACAGAAGAACAGGCTTAGAAAATCTCATCTGAATACTGGAATTTAATTCCGTGATTTAAGCATCATCTCGCATCTCTGTATGTATTCATCTGTACAATGGGGAAGTCGTTAAAAAAGAAGCATGCATGCGGTTCCTGTGCGTAAGCTAGAGCGGAACTCATCATGTCACCATTGGTGGGCTTATATAGGAGCAGGTAACTCCTTCAAGTAAACTTCCCTTCCAACCGTCAACACATGGTAATTCAGGCATTAAGAACCTGGTCAATCATCTACACGTGAGAGAGATGAATATTATGTCCCTTGGCAATACTACTTCATGATAATCAGGAGTGAACCAACTGCTTTCGGCTCATTTTGCCAACCATCCCATCCCCTTTTCTTCAAACAGTAAATGCACCTCCCTACTTTACAACATGGAATTCTTTCAACTGCGCTACAGGTACAAGTTGAATCACGGAGGGGTAATTTAGCCAGTTTTCAGAATCAGCATGGTTCTGGACTGGATTAATGTTCTCGTATGAACTTAATGTGTGACACGCATTAATTGTGATTTATGAATGTAAATACTGCAGAACAAATGCAAGATGAGATTTAGAGGTGACAATTTAGTGAGAATCTCGTCTAAACTATTTCTCCGCTTATCCGTCCACATTGTCGACTAAAAGCTCATTCTCATGTGTGACTCGATCGAATCTCAAAACAAAAAGAGAGAAAATTAGGAACCTGTGTCTGAAGCGACGACGGAGATTTCATACACATTACGTTCTTCGTAGTCCAGCGTTTTGGAAATACAAATCTCTCCTGTTGACGGGTTGACGAGGAAGGGCAGACGCTTGAAAGTGCTCTCTCGAATCGTATAGTTGACCATGGCATTAATCCCACAGTCCGGATCACTGGCAGACACCTGTAAAAATACCAAAAAGGTCCATGTTTTGAGGTAAAAGGAAAAAAAGCCTAGTCTTCGCTGTGGTTTTCATCCCTCTCAAGTGTGTAATTACGGCATGTAAGGCTCTCTTTTATTTATTTTTTATTGTAATCTGGACGGAGCAAGGGCCAGAATAAATGGGAATGTTTTAAGGACTCAGGATAATGTTGTCCCTTCTTGGAGAAGGAGTTGTGTGGCATTCAGTTCTCCAATCGGAGGAATGATGATGATAGGAAAGACGAAGGATGACATTAGTCAAACGCACAACGTCCCAAAAACCCAGCTCTCCTCACTATTTATTTATAAGCCGCAAGATTGGAAGGCCGGGTTGTTGGTCGAGTGTGTGTATGTGTACAATGTACATGTGCTGGTCTGGGAGAGTGGGCGAGATCTCTTGTGTCAGCTTGCATAGATCATTCCTGAATGGAAAAGGGTCAAGTTCTTAATGAGAGGGAAAAGAGGACATGGGAAATAGTTGAGGAGAGAGAAATGATAAAAACCTGACAGCGGCAGTTCCCAACTGGAAAAATCAAACAGGATTCTGATCAGATGAACACATTCTACATAAATTTGGACTGTCTGGAATTTACAATAAGTTGGAATTCTAAAAATGGAAAAATTATGTTGGAGATCCGATACTCATCCATAAGTCTAAGCAATTTTCTCTCATGGCCTGACTTCCTAAAAGTTACATGCGAATTTAGTTTTCCCATTGAGGAATTCTGAATTTCAAAATAGAGAATACCAAATTCAAATTCTGGTGAGTCAAAATCATCCTGGCAAATACTCGCTTGAAAAAATAGAAATTCATCAAATTCTGATTAAATCGTCGCAAGAATGCCCTTGAGGTCTTTTCACAGTCCAAATGTGACTCGAAACAAAATTTCCCTCCTAAATTAGTACAGATTCAGGTGAGTTATATTTTATATTCCGTAGGACTTTCTTTTCAAAATAAACATCAGCTTCAGCTACTCTAGTTTTCCCAAAATCACGTCAAGCAATGATTCTAGAATTTATGGTCAGAATTTCCTGAAATTTCCACAAAATTCACTGAAACCTATTAGTTAATTAGGTTTTCCTGTATGGTTTTGCAAACACAAGATGGTAAATAATGAGAATTTGGCGGAAAACCTAAATTTTAATGGTATAGTTATTCAAAATCAGAAATTCAGTGAAATTGAAGGAAAGATTCAAAAAACCATCTAAATCTAGAGGAATCTAATCTTTTCCAAACAAAATACATCAAATCTGTTTAAAATCGTTAGAATATCCTCTCCCTTTCATTTGAAGTAATGAATCGACTAAAAATTGATTTTAAATACGGGTCAAAAGAATTCAACTTATGCAATCAACAGTTGAAAATCGTCTGCCCAATTAGCATGACGAATAGTCCATTATTGAGTGATCATCAGGATTAAACCCAAAATGAAGAACATAAGCATTTCCCCAAAATTCTTCCAAATCCGCTTGAAGCCAAAAATCTCCGGTCATTGGTGCCCTGGACTATGGTTTCCTTTCCCATCTGCCAACCGAACCAAAAGGATGATCAACCGAAGTGGTTGCTCAGATCCGAGATGATTCTATAAGCCGTATCTGGTCTGAAAGCACGTTAGTGGTTTTCCGTGTGCTTCCCTCATCATCAGGTTTTTCTCTGAGCTCCGAGGAACAAGGAGGGATGTTTTGATGATGATTTTCATGTTGCATGTCCCAAAGTGCATGAGGGAGGAATGAAATCCGAACGAACAACAAGGCTAGGAACCAGAGACTCAATCAGAGAGACGAGGTTGTTCGAAAAACGCTGCTCCTGCTCCTGCTGCTGCGAAGCTCTTGCCTTCCCAAAATTCCACTTTACCTGGTCTGATGATGATGATGGTGGAAGTTCCACAGGAATGCAAGACTGCCAGAGGCTCCAAAACCCAAAAGTGGTCCTCCTCATTCAAAGTCCCTACAACTCCTTTTTTTGTCCAGCCCAGCCAACTAAGAAACTCAACTGTGGCGAGCTCAGGATACCCGCTTCATCCCACATACAACTTTCTCCAATTTTTTGACAATTTAGTCCAAAATTTTCACCCATGTCACAAACGTTACTCGGAAAAGGCCAAAAACTTGACAGCGACACTCAATCGAATCATTCAAATTGAATCCTGGAATTTACATGTAAACCTAGCCTACATTACGATTCTAGCTATGAATTTTCAACCTAACCTAACCTAACCTGTCACAGTTTGAGCTAAAACCTAAAATATCGCGGAACTCTCGGTTTAATCACGCTACCAATAATGCTTGAACGCCAAGTCACCAACTGATTCCATGCTTCGGAATTAATATTTTAGATTCCATCAGTTTCCGGTCAAATTCTTAAAATCCGATTTGATGAAAAAAATTGATGACATATGGTCCAAAGATGTTTCAAAGTTTCGAACCCTCCTCGAATCCCGATGCCAGAGAACGCCATTCCACTACTTTGAAAACTTTTTCCTACGCCCAACAATCAAATAGGGTAAGGCAAAAAAGAGCTTGAAGATTAGCCCTGTGTACCAAACGAACCTTTCTTTACAACAACACACTACTATATACTTATCTGTTTCTCCCTCAACCATTACGGGAATAATGTCCAAAAAAATATACTTTTATTTTTTCAAATCTAATTTCAGGTGTTTTTAAAATAATACAATTCCTGAATACAGTTTCTTGGAGGAAAAATCCAATGATATAGAATTGAATGATTGGTCAGAAAAGTGATTTCAGCGGAAGTTGAAACGTTTGAATTGGATGTTCGCATTTTCCCCGGAATAATTGTTTAAAAAAATTGCGTAAAATGCACATGTTGCCTGTTCAACGTAAAACGCAAAAGGCGTTCAATCAAAATTATCATTTCAAAATACTGACACAAAATTTTACATTTTCTCAGCCATACAGCAGAAATTCTGAGCTTCATACTTCCAGATCTCAGAACTTAGCCAGAATAATGTAAACTCGTATTTAAGTGGATGCGACGAAAGGAGAAGTGATGGAAGTGGATGACATTCCATGTTCGTACATTGAATAAAAGGAAACCAGAAACAGCCTACTCAATTCTTCATTCAAGAAGCTGAAAAAGAAGAGCCTCTTCTTTCAATTTCATGAGGCTAGTTCGTTTCTTTTCAAAAGATTTTGAGCCCAACTTAACAAGTTGGAAAGTACAGACTCGGTTTGCTTCACTCGACTTTTAGCTTGGGCCTTTTTTTCAGACTCCTTCAATCTCACACAAAATCTGAGTTAAGAAAAGCCAAAGCCTAGCTCTAAACTCTGTTCCGTACCAGGGTTCGGTCTTTAGAAAATATAAATGCGAAAATTGGCTAAATCAAATATTTTTTGGTTTTAGTGCAGAAAATCGCAAGTGGTTCAGTTTCAAGTATCATGTTAAGTTAAAATATTCAAGGGGACGTGATGTGAAGAGTATCATCGTTCACGTTTAGAATGAAATAGGTACAACCAAATCTGATGAAATAAAGCAAAATTAAATTCCTGGTGAAATTCAAAAATCAAATTCCTGGTGAAATTCAAAAATCAAAATCCTGTTGGAATAAAGCGAAATCGAAATGCTAATGAAATTCAACGAAATCAAATTCCTGCTCAAATTCAACAAAAACGAATTTCTGCTCAAATTCAACGAAATGTAATTCCTGCTCAAATTCAACGAAGTCGAATTTCTGATAGAATAAAGCAAAATCGAATTCCTGATGAAATTCAACGAAATCAAATTCCTGATGGAATAAAACAAAATGGAAATCCTGCTGAAGTTTAACCAAAGCGAATTCCTGATAAAATTCGACGAAATCAAATTCCTCATGGAATACAGCGAAATCAAAATCCTACTGAAATTCAATGAAATCAAATTCCTGATGACATTCAACAAATCAAAATCCTGCAGAAATTCAACGAAATCAAAATCCTGATGACATTCAATAAATCAAAATCCTGAAGAAATTCAATCAAATATAGCATTCCTGCAGAAATTCAACGAAATCAAAATCCTGCAGAAATTCAACGAAATCAAAATCCTGAATAAATTCAATGAAATAGAATTCCTGCAGAAATTCAACGAAATCAAAATCCTGAAGAAATTCAATGAAATCAAATTCCTGATGACATTCAACACATCAAAATCCTGCAAAAATTCAATAAAATAAAATTCCTGCAGAAATTTCAACTAACGAAACTTCTTTAAATAAACTGAATAGAGAAATATTGAAAGCAATGTTACATAAACTACGAATATTAACCTTAATAGACGTTCTACTTACTACAATTCACCGAAAGAACCTTAAAATTTTAGCCTTTCGTACAAACGTGGCAAAAAATCCACGAGAATCATGAATCAGGGATAGATTTTAGGCACTCGGAGCTACATGAATTAATTAGGTCAAAATGCATAGTAATTGGTGAATTTGATGAAGGACCTAAAAGCCTGACCATTTTCATTCGGGCCAGAAAGTAGAAGATGAAGTCCTGACTCTGAGAACATGTGTGCTGAATGTAATCAAATATGTAATCAACATTCCACATTATTTCACCTCCAATCTTCCCCAAAAAGTCTAGCTTCATTTTCCCAAATGAAACTCCTCATCAATTTGACGAGAAGTGAGACTATGGTTCCCTTCTTCCTATTGATTGATTATGCTCAGGTTCGGTTCGTGAGCCATCAGAAATCCACTCGACAGAACGTGTAGCGTGTGTTCATCTTGAGCTGGCTTGGCTTCGGGTTCTTCGAACCGTTTTCCCTTCATTTCAAGGGTCTCTTCAGTTTTTAAAAAAAAATAAAAGCCTCATCCGCATCCGTACACACAACATTAGTAATAGGAAGAAGAAGCCTCTAGCTCTCTGACTTTATGAGTTGAGTCATAGGTTATCTACATTATTGTAGTCTAACACAAATAAATTGAGTTGAAAAGTTCATTTGTATGAAGAGGAGTCTCGACTTCGCTCTGACTGCAACAATGTAGCCCAGGACTCATTTTCCATGATGGGAGTCAAATGCGGGAAATCCTGTATGTTTTTACGAGGAAATACTGAAAAGTTCTACCAATAATACTAGCGAGAGCGAGACTCTAGCTCAAAGGTTGAACAATTTGAAGTGTAACACTTTTTTGACCGTTTCAATTAAACCTGGAACCCAAATCATTTCCTCGTCTCATGTCATTTATCATCCAAGGGAGAAACTTTCGAGACTTTTCAATGTAATAATTAAGGAACGGTTCCTATGCGAAAATATTTTTGGGGGTTGAATGTAGAATTTTTTACTTAAGATCTCAGCGATTCACGCCGACCTAGTTGCAATAACCAAATTTTGCATTGCATATTTTCTGCATAATTTAAGGATTTAAGGTGTATATTTGCGTATTTCCATGGCTTTTTCTGTTTTTGGTGTGCATTTTGGAGGCTATACACATATTTTTACACATTCACTGCATATTTTGTCCCTTTTTAAAGGTACTTTTTAATGCAATGCTGTAACTTTCTGTTCGAAATCAACAGGTTTTCAGCTCCTTCTTTTCGAATTGCAAAATGTTCGCGACTTTATTACTTATAAAATTAATATAAAAATAGTAATAATATAAAATGTTATTACTTTCAAAATATTTTTGCGCGTTACTTGAGCGAATTTTACACCAAGGAGAACTTAGGTGTTTATCGTTTAAATGCGTTGATTTTCATAGAAGTCGTTTTTACTGTACCACCGCACCGCTGCTATGGTGGACTAAGCTGTGTGCTATGGCTCACAGCGTCAAAAATCTTATATGCTGATCGCAGTAATTTCATTCGTTTCCAGTTGCGTAAGATTCCATTTTCAAGAACTTCTACCACACATCCAAAATTGAATACATTTGATTTTCCTTTAGATACTAAACAAAACCCTTACCGCCTGCATAAAACAGGCGGATAATGCTTAACTCAAATGCATTACAGGGTCTAGTCACCTTCGGGTTCGGAATTTGGAATGATCATTTTTCAACTCTCATCGGAGAACATTCCTGATCTGGCCAATCTTATAGGTCCAAGATGCATTGCTCCTACATGGAAGAAATTCCTTGAAAAGCGCAAATGCATACATACAAGTCATAACGTCGCCTCCCAATTCCGAAGCCTTGAATGAATTCCTGTCCGAAACAATGGGTGTTGAGGATCTCGAGGAAGCTGGTGCGGAGAGGGTTCTGGTGAAGGATCTTTGGCCAAAAGCTCTGCATCTTTTGTTTCCGCCACCTGATTGCCATCTCCTTGAGCTAAACTCTTTTTGGAAAATGACGAGGAGATTAGTATGGACTGAGCATGGGAGAATCTTCAACTCGGTGCATCGGCTTGGAGAAACACGGACGTTTTTTTTTTCTACCTTCGTTCAAGAAAATGACATGATCATGATGAGGAACTGTCAGGCCAACAACAATTATTCACCAAAAAGAAAAGGCTTCATCCTCATACCAACGTATCACCATCACCACATTCTAGCACATGTGCCAGGCCAATGCAGCAACCACGGTCCTCCTGGTTTAACCAGGCCTTATTACGGAATACAATGATGTTTTTCCCACGCGCAGAAGACCTTTTTTTTTTCATTCCAATTTTTTATGGGGAAAAAATATAATCTAGTTGGTCGGATATAAACCATTAGATCTGTTGTATGTCATTTTGAAAAAACTCCTGCACGGCAAAGACAGTGGTTTGGTTTTTGGTTGATGCATCCTTAAAGTTGGGAATTTCTTGAGGGCCATTTCTTCGGCTTTATCCTAGTAATTTTCTTGAGGAGTGCCTTGGACCAGGTATATAGTTAAAAATGCAAAGCCTATATTTATGTGGAGCCATTTCTTGGACACAGGCAAGAGCCAAAACCAGAGTCAGCCTCAGGAATTGCATGAGAAAAAGAATTGCTTTTTTTCCTCTGCTTCCCGAAGCCCTCATCCTTGCATGGAGCATTTACCTGTTGTGTCTACCTGGTCTCTTCTTCTTCTCAGCACGGAAAATGATGATGGCCTCCTCATGCTTCACTCGTCTTCCCAAAAACCATTTTCTTCAATAATATGAACTCTTGGCTGGACGAAGCCAGGTCTTCTCCAATGATATCATCACCTTTTTTCCCCTTCCACATCTCTACACATCATTATCGATCTTCCGAACCAACTCATCCACCGTATAAAGAAATCCTCATTTTTATGCAATCAATCCAACAACGCTCTATTAGGCTCAATTATTTCAGCCTTATTACACACACAGACAACGAACAACAACACTTCCTAACTTTTACAACCTCAGCAATCTCAGTTCTGGCTTTCGGGATTCATGAAAAATCTCTGAATAATTGTAGTTAAGTAATATTAGGATCTGCAATTTTACATCTTCAACTAGCCCAACTTTCTAATGTAGTTACGAGAGGTTAAAAGTCAGTTTTAAAATTAAGTTCATGACTAGAAATTAATTTGTCATTTACTGGTGCAAATTCAGATTCGATGATTTATTGGTGGCCTGAATGTTTCAAAAATCGAATGGATTCCGGGTGATTAGCAGATGGGGAATTGGTGCTGATGGGATTTTATCAGAATGGGGTTAAAAAGCTTTTATTAGTGGAATTTCAGTTAAATCCCATTAAATCCCACTGTGATGTGACGTGATTTAATTTACAATTTGAAGCTTGATTTTTTTCCTTTTAAATCCTACTATTGTGATTTGTTGGGATTTCTATTAAATCCTATTAAATCCCACTGTTATGACGGGATTTAATTTAGCAACTTGGATTTTCCTTAAATCCCAGTAAATCCCAGCTGTGCTGTGATGTACCGGGATTTAATTTATAAACTTGAAATGTTCGATTAAATTTCATTAAATCCCACTATGATGTGACGCGATTTAATATTGAAACATGAATATTCTTGTTAAAACCAATTAAATCCCACCGAGAATCGAGATATGCAGGATTTAATCTAGAAGCTGGTATTTTTCCATTAAATATTAAATCCCACTGTGATGTGCCGGAATTTAAATTAAAATACTTGTAACTTGTTAATTCCTATTAAATCACATTCAGGTCTGCCAGGATTTAATTTAGAAAATTGAATTTTCTAATTAAATCCCATTAAATCCCACTCTGGTCTGACGGAAATTACTTTAGAAACTTGAATTTTCTTGTTAATTCCCATTAAATCTCACCGAGAACCGAGATATACCGGATTTAATTTAGAAAAATGTATTTTCTTATAAAATCCTATTGAATCCCACTGTGATGTGCCGGAATTTAATTTAGAAACTTGTATTTTCCTATTAAATACCAATACCAGTAAATCCCACTGAGATGTACGATGTACAATTTTTAAAAACTTGAATTTTCCGATTAAATCCTATTGTGATGGTATTTAAATCATCAAAGTGGGATTTTCCGTGACTCCTTGAACACCACATGCACACAACAGTGAAATTACAAGCCTTGCTACTACTGAGCTCTTAGCTTCGAACGATAACCAATCTAATGCATTGACTGTGCTTCCAATCTACTGTAGCCAGTTCAACCTCAAACTGTCACTTCCCTCATGCACATGGCGAAGGAAGGCCTATAAAGATAGGTGCGGCTATAAAGATTGGTTTGGATTGCGAAAGTGGTGGAAGTGGAAGAGTAAGATTTACGAGGAAATTAACTCGGCTCTAAAGATTTCTGGGAGTCAGTAACTCCAAAACACGAAGGTTCTAAAAGTAAGGTACTCTCAATTGTAAATATATATCACTTTGAAATGAGCAGGAAAAAAAAAACAATGGGAAAGTCCTTGAAGGGACTCATCCAAAAGCCATAACATGGGACCAGAGATCCGTGTGGTAATGGGAACATGTGAAGCTGGAAGAAGGGTGGGTAGTCCGAAGTCCGTCTAATGTGTATTATTATCCTCAGACGACTTTTGTGGAAAATATTAGTTAGCTCTTAAAATTATCCAAGAGGCGGATTTTTATGTTGGAAGGCAGAACGGACTCAGTCAAAAGCTTAATGAACGAGAGATGAGTCAGGACAAAATGGCAAGGAAGGAAGATCTGCCTGTTTTTTTTTAAACTTGTGTTTTTAACCTTTTGAGAAGGAACGAGGAGCTTCCAAGTGTATTTCAACGCATTGTTCTCCTCAACGGACTTCAACGTTAAGTATCAAGTGTGAAAGAACAAAGAGAAGAATAGTAGTAATAATTCGACTAACAATGGATGTCCCTGTCTGCATTCTTATTACCAGTCGTTGGCTCAGTTTATGAGAAATCTTCACCAAAATTAGTCTTGAGAAGACTCGACTGGTCTGATACACTTTGGTAACGTGGAACATCCCCTGCAAAATTATCTGCACAAATTCCGAATAATTACTAGGTCTCACCAAACTCCGCCTAATCTTGTCCACTGTGATTTTGGTTCAGACATTCTACTCTGTTCGAGTCGCTAAGATCCTTTGGCCATGTACGGAGACGCTAAGCTCCTTCGTGTGCGGAGTGCACTTTCATTTTTAAATACAAGTGTGAAACTTGAAATTTCATTTGGCGTCCGTCTGGGCCGTTTATTGGCAAATGCATGTAAAGGATGTACTTTCTCTTAGTTGAGTCCAAAGTGAAGAAATTAGAATATCCTATGGGATTTTTGTTGGAAGGCAAAGCACGAGCACAACAGCCGCCGGAGACGGATATGAAATTTTAATTTTGTGAATGATATTGTACAAGTACTTGGCAGTGTTTGTACATGTGCAGAGTTGTCGACCAAACCGGTGTTGACCACCATTTAGTATTTTATTTTATTTTTAACGACGAGTTTAGAAATAGATTCTTAAGTTGGTAATTAAATTTCACTTTACTGAGCCTATTAAATCATCAGGAAGAGGTCAAGTCCTCGCCTTCGGCTGCTGAATATTTTATATAGTTCCAAATGAAATGGTGTGGCCACTTCTTGGAGGTGAAATTCCCAGAGTTTAATTTAACACACAGCAAAACTACACTTCCAAAATTGAAGAATATGTGTTTGATCGATCGATATTTTGAATTATCCTTAATTTTTCGTCGTTAATTGTATTAAATTCCTCGTTTTCACAATTTAACGCATTCATTGCTCCGTCAGTTTTGAATAGGCCAGTAACGTTACTTTGGGACAAGAAAACAATTTTGAAATAGGAAATAGGTACATACATTATGTCTACTTGACCCTTCTTGGAAAGTCTACGCAATTTTTGTCAACACCGATCGACTCGGAATTCCGCCTGAAACGTGTTTCCTGTTCATAACTCATCACTATTTAATATTTCTGATTGTAAATCTAAAATACTAAATATTATTGGCAACTTAAAAAGCTCTGCTTTTCGCCTTAATTCAAATGAAATTGTTCAAAATCCATTTTTTCCAAATCTAGTTTTTTTGGGTGAGGTTAAAAATGCACTTTGAAATTTTGAGAAATCTGTCGAAATGATTTCGAGTTGTCTGATGCGAAGCTTATTTCTTATAATGGAATGCATTTTTTGAACTTTCCGTTTCCAGTTTCTTGAGTAAGAAACCGAATGACTTATTATTTCCCTCACCGCAAATAATTCCAATTCTCACCGCAAAATAAGCTAAGTTGACCATAACTCACTT
>JAQFYU010000131.1:0-32839 GCA_034694905.1 Ceratophysella granulata | reverse complement strand
TACAGGCAGTGTTTATGTATTTCAATTTCGTTAATTTTGGTCACGTGGGTGGCCTCTCCTTTATAGAACACCCTGTATATTTAAGATCAAAATCAAAGAAAACTGTGTATCCGAAAGCCAAGTATTTCCTATTCTTGCGTAAGTACTCAAAATATATAAGTAAGTTGTTCTTGATCTCCATATTCATCAACTGACTCGTTTCGGAAAGTATCTAACCTAATCGAATATTCTATAATAATATATACAAATAAACATTTCAGGTCAATCAAAATTGATCGTAGACTACGGGTTTAAGGTAGTACGACACGGCGTACAGCCTACAGCCTAATAGATTCCAGGTTTTACTTCAAAAACTAGGAATTAGGAATCTGGCCAGATGCAGCCCAGTTGTATTGTATATATTAGAAATAGATGAGCTACTACTTGCGATCGATAGTTTAATTATTGCTGCATTCTGCATTGCATACGCTGCACAGAACAATAAATGTTTCTATTTAAAATACCGACAAAACTACACGGTCATGCTCGTGTTCGTCTCTTATCTTTTTGCATTTATTCAGTTCCGACTCAGAGTTCGTAATATATAGAAGACGGAATGAAGTAGTTTACTGCATTTGTTTGCATTTCCAATCTTTTTTATATTAATATACAGTTTTGCTAAATTCGGTTACTTACGGCATTTGTATGATTAGCATACCAATACTGATAGCGAATATATATATATAATGGATTGGCTATCTTCCTGTCAAGCGCTATCAATTCCTATTAATAAAATAATTAATAATACAGTAATTTAATTATATTTTTGCTAATATACTTGTATACTGCATTGCATGAATAAATTAAATGCAGTAAGGGTATATCGGGCGACACACATACTGAGGTGGAGTATAAGAACATTTTGACACGTTTAGTGTACGTTTTCTTTTCTGTTTCCTTTTTATCTCGATCTCGATTGCCAAATTCATTCGGATTCGGATCTCGGATCGTTGCGAAGCCAAGCAGGCAGGTTGTGTAGGGAGAAGGGATTGGGATTGGGATAGGAGTAGGGGAATGAGTTTTTGGAAACTGAATGAGAAATTATTCGTATTGAAACGTTGAGCATCCACAAAGCATAAACCAAACCATTTCATCTCCAAAATATTTCATTTGATTTTGAGAATTGACACTTTGCAACGCATTTTGTGTACGGTACTTAATTAAAGTTGATAATTACACAAATTATGAGCTTCGCTGCGGCTACTCGTGCGCAAACGAATCACAGAATAACTGACTGTAATTGTTCAGAGCAGTTACACGCGTATTAATTGCGGAAGATCTAGCTCTATGCGACTCCTATTTCTCTATCTTCTGTTCTATTTCAAAAATTATATGCCTTTTCTTGTTCTGAATTGTTCTATCAGCAGGGTGAAGTATAATTTGCAATTTGCATTTCAAATTCATTATGGTATTTCCATAATGCTGGAGCTATGGACTATGTATTAAAACATGATGATCCTAGAATCCTAGCTAAGCTAGCTCATGAATGTTATACTATTTTAATTTGAGACGCAAGACGCCAATCATTTTATTTCGTAGATATACATCGTAGCACGGCACTACTCACTACTCCTTTTCATCTTGAATTGCCACAAACAGACGCGACGCTCCAATAATACTCTAAGTCCAATTGTGTTTGGCGTTCATTGAGTTTGAATAATGCCAACAGGAGCAACTCAAACTCATGAATCTTCGGCATTTCGGAACAATAGAGCTTTGCATAGAAAAAGAATAGGCAAGTAAATGAAGTGAAGATGGACGTGTTGGAATACTTCAGTGTATGAGAATTTCAACTGCTAAGCTTAGGCTTCGATTTTAAACATTAGTGTCAATTTTATATTTTCTATGCAGAGGTTCGTGTAACATGTAGTGCTTATCTATCAATATCCTTCTCACTTGTATAGATTTGTAGATTTAAATCTGCGTTTGTCTTTGAGTATGAATGTACCGCTGTGTAAGTAAATGAAGGAGTTTTCGTCGTGGAGAATTAATTTGTCAGCAGTTTCCCTTTCCGCTTGTAAACTGTGAACCGTATCAAAAAAATTATACTACGAACGAGTATAAGTCATAAGTCAATTAAAAGTTTAAGTAAGCAGAATATTGGCGACTTGTTTGTATGTAGTTGTATGTATATGGGGTGGTCTCGTTCTTCTATGATTCGTTCAAACAAAAGGAATATGTTTACATTACATATACATAATACAGATCAGTCTGATTCCGACCGTATAATTTTCCGGTGCTATTTGGGGTGCTTATTTCATGAAGTTGAAACTAATCCTACAAATCAGTACATTTGTCAATTTTTAGAATCGGATTCTTGAATTACTCTGGAATCAGTTGCACAATAATGGCGGATTTTGTGGAAAACGAGGCTGAAGTCAGCGATTCGGATTCAGAAGAAGACGAAGTAATGTTATTTTCAAATATACGATAGAGTTATGACTTGTTAGTTTTGACTTGGCCTTTGCCTATCCAAATTATTGTGTTTTCATATTGAATACAATCTAAAATTTGTTACTTTTGTGTGTATTAGCGCTTGCAGCCCGAGGGAAGTGTTCGTGGAAACGAGACCGATGACGAAGTAAGGACTATGGAATAGCAGCTTGACTTGGCCATTCAGATATCTACTTTTAGTGGTCATCGTCTATAATAATATGCTTTCTCTATTTACAGCCCGATATGTACATTCATGAAAGCGAGAACAATGCAAGTTCGGGTGAGGGAACAACCACGGAAAGTGAAAGCGAAGTTGAGAAAGGTGGGAAAGTTATTTCTAGTTTTGATTTACGTAACTAGCATTTACCTTTTGCATATTGCAGCCTTGAGTTGTAATATGAATTAGACAGTTTGTCATTCTGAGTTTTTCGTTCTCTTGTATAATTAGAGGACGAAGGAGACAATGCGTCTGTTTTTGGAAATGAGAGTGAAAGGGCAGCAGAAAGTGACATGGAAGAAGGAGACAATGCATCTGTTGTTGGAAATAAGAGTGAAAGAATGGAAGAAAGTGACATGGAAGAAGGAGACAATGCGGCGGCGTCTGTTGTTGGAAATGAGATTGAAACCCCACCAGCAGAAAGTGACATGGAAGATGGAGCGGAAGCTGCAAATTCGGATGAGGATGAGGATCGTATTGGATCCACGAAGAAGAGACGGAAGCGATTGGACGATGATGAGTTCGAAGAGGGCTTCGATGACCGACTTGAAGATGATGACTATGACCTTCTTGAAGAGAATCTTGGTGTCAAATTGAAAAGGGTATGGAGGATATATTGAGAAGCGTTCATATTGTTAATTGATATATTGGACCATAACCATATGCAATTAATGTGTTTACTCATCGAAGTAAAAAAGTTATATTCTTTGCAATACTTGTATTTCAGAATAAGTTCAAGCGCCTGAAAGCAATTGAGGATGACTCAGACTCAGAAGAAGACGAGGGAACTCGGATACTCAAGAAAAAGGAAACCATTGCTGCTGAGCTGTTTGGTGGATCGGATAGTGTAAGTTTCTAACTCCTTTCTATAAATATATCTATTTTCATATAGATTCTGTCGATCGAAGTATTGTTTGGAGTGGAGCGGGCCCATTTAATTGAGCATAACATTTCATTTTGAATATTTGTGATAATAATAACTTATACCTGGTTCAAGATTTATCACACATTCCAGGATACAAATAAATGCATTTCCATTTTCCATGCGTGATTCCTTTTTGCCAAAGTGCTTTCTGTAAAAAAGAATAGTATCACGTTTCACCTTTTCAGCAGGCTCATTGCCATTGAATTTTGTCGACATTTTTTGAATTTTGCCAGTATCAATTTCGGGACTGTAATCAAAGCATCGTTTAACTATTCGTAGGAGCCAGACGAGAGTTCAAGCGCTCCTCAACCGTGGCGTAGACCTGAACCAGAAACGTACGCATCCGAATCTGAAAGCGAATCTGAAAACGATGACTGGATTGTGGGAGACGATGGATTGCCATTACGAGAAAATTACCAGCCCGGAAAGAAATACTCTAGCGAGCGTGTTCGTCAAGCCGAAGAAGTATTTGGAGAGGGATATGGGAAGGACATAATTGATGTTGTCAATGTCATGGATGAAGCAGAAGACGAAGAGGACGAAGGGGAGAGTGATTCGAGCGAAACTTCAGTTTCTGGTCGCACGTACGCTTGTTTACTAGTTCTGAACCGAAATAAAGAGCACTAGATTGAATGCTAATATTGCGAAATGAATAAAATGTTACAGGAAAAAGACGAAACTCAAAAAGTCCAAAATTACGGACATGTTTGAACCATCAGTTCTAGATCTGGCTGGAATATCAGATGAAGCGAGAAAAATCAGAGCCCAAGATATCCCAGAAAGACACGCCATTCGCATCTTCCCGATTACCGAGCCAGCTGAAGAGTTGGATGAGGAATGCACCTGGATTTATAATCGCATGTTTCTTGAACAGGAATTTAAATTCGCAAAAAAGAAACGTCCTATTACAGGTAACTTACCACTTATTTTTTTACTAGCGAAAATTGTGACATTGCAAGATCATAGCTTGATTACATCTTGGATTTGGTTTGATATTCGTCTTCACGGGTAGTCGATTAATATTCTACATCAGAACTATTTTGCCGTTTGTTTTCCAGAGGATATTGAAGATGAAGCAAACAACGCAAACGATGATGCTACTTCGAGCTTTGCTATTGCTCCCTCCGTTTTCGGCGGTGAAAATGTACCAATTGCTCCACGGTCAGAATTGAACTTCGGTGAGGAGATTGAAGATGCAGAAAATAAGGCTTCACTTTCAACATTAATGCCGCCGCCTCCGGCACCAAAATCTGTTCAACGGGCTGCACCCGATGATGACTGGGGCGACGATTGGGGAGACGAGGAAACACCAGCGACCCAAGCTGTGCAGCCCATAGTCGCACCAACACCCGCTACGCTTTCGAAAGCGAATAGCTCATTCTCAGCTGGGAATGACGATGATTGGAACGATGTTTCTGATAAAGATAAAGACATTTTCCATAAGATGCCAGATAAATCCAATCTTTATACCAGCCTATCTGCTCGAGAAAAGAAATATGCAGATGAGTATCGGGACCTAATGGAGCTCAAAATCCGCCGAATTGTTACTTTCATTCGACGTGACCTATTCGAAGTTCCGTTCATCTACTACTACAGAAAAGAAGTTATTGAGCCAGAAATCAATTATAACCACCTGTGGACAATCTACGACTTGGATGAGCAATTTTGTCGTTTGTATGAAAGAAGAAAACGACTTCTTGCACTGTTTCTGAATATGCAAGCTTACCAAGAATTTGTAATTGAGAAAGAAGGATTGGAAAATGTTGAAAAGAATGGTATGAGACTGCTTACCAATGACGACATTGCTCTGCTTTCGAGTGCCAACACAGTTGCAGAAGTCCAAGACATGATTTCCTTCTTCACACTCTACTACAGTCATGACATTCCGGCTATGAATCAAATGGTGGACCAGAAAAGCAAGGAACTTCAAAAGGCTCTTCGTGCGGAAACTACCGGAGTTTCTGAACTGACTTTGGAAAATGAAGTTAACGAGGACGAAGTAGAAGCTTTGGATGGGAACAAACTCAAGAAAAGGGTTTCATTTTGCGGGTTAGGAACATATCGAATTTTCAAGAACAGCGGTATCTCTCCAATGCTAAAGTTCTTTGGTTTGACGGCTGAGGAATTCGGAGAAAACTTGCGCGAGGGCTACGAAAAAATTGAAGTGAGGCAGTTCACCGAAGATCTCATGCATGTAGCCCAGAAATGCGTTTCATCGTAAGTTGAAAGATAAACCTAGAAATTCTGTCAACTTGAACCAAACTTCGCTTTTCATATCATTGCAATTTCGTTTAAATTACAGTCGATGGACGGATCCTTGCATGGTACGTGATGCAGCAAAGATGATGATGGCGTTTCAAATCTCACGTGACCCTCTTGTAAAGAAAAGTGTTCGTCAAATATTTTTCATAAAAGCCACCGTGTCCGTGAGACCAACCAAAAAGGGATTTATTCAAATCGATGAGAACCATCCAATGTCTCCGTAAGTGATAAGTGCTTAAAACAATGCATAGAATTTAAGTCTTAAATACTGCTTTAGATACTACTCACTCATACTTGTCACTGGCTATTCTGATTCTGAAGCTCTAATTCCGAATGTTCGTAGAATGAAATACGTGACCAACAAACCTGCTTTGGAAATTATTGAAGACAGCTTCATGAAAATGCTCATGGCCGAAAAAGAGAATTTGATTGAAATTGAAATCGGAAAAACAATAGCAAGCCTTACCGGACCAAGTTACTTGGAACATGCGAAAAAAATGGTTCAAAAGGTCAGATCTAAGAACTATCCAAGTTTAAGTTCAATGAATATTCGTAATTGTTCAAATTCATATAATGTAGGACGAGTATAGTGTTGCTGCAGATGGATGGAACAGCTTCCGAAGTGATGTGGTTACATACGCGTTTGAAAATTTATTGTATCCTGAAATGCGGAAAGACTTACGTCTCAAGTTACAGGAAGACGCTACAAAGTTTATTCTGAAAGCCTGTCGAGACAAAGTTTATCAACATTTGAAGGTAGGAATCCTAGTTCTGGTTCCACAGTTTTAAGATCTAACTTCACAGACATACTAACTTTTCGTACTTCCCTCAGGTGGCTCCATATACTAAAACATTCCCGGATGAACAAGATGAAGACTGGAGTACTGTCCATGGCATTCGGGTCCTATCATTTGTATACACAGACGGGGGTATGCTGGATGTGTGTCTGCTTTCAGGGGACGGAATGCCCCTTGAAACGATTCGATACAAAAATATGATGTCTCACATTAGACATCTTGGCAATGAAGAATTCGAGAAAAAGGTTGAAGATGTCACTTCCACTTCAATTCGAAGTCAGAATAATTCAGATTCAAACCCTATTCTATATTCTATACTTACAGATTAAGGAAATGGCGCATATTCAGAATTTCATCGCCAGCAGAAAGCCTCATGTCCTCGTAATTGGCGGAGAATGCAGGAAGACTAAGACACTTCAGTTCGAGTTGCGGAATATCGTTGGATCATTGAATGACAATGGCAAGTTTATAACAATTGAAGTAATGGATCCGGAAGCTGCCAGGATTTATGCAAATTCAAGCAGAGCCGTGGTTGGTTCACATACACTCAGTTTCAGATTCAAAAATTAGGGTTTAGATCCATTTTGTGAAACTGGTATTGTATTTAGGAGGAGTTCCCTGATATGCCGGTGTCCCTTCGAAAAGCCATTTCACTTGGACGACGTCTGCAGGATCCATTGTTGGAATATTCCCAGTTGTTCACTCAAGAAAAAGAAATTCTGCTTCTCAAGTTACACGAGCTTCAGGTACGTTCAACTCAATCACGAATCACAATCAGTATTTTAAAGTTTTAAATGAAAAATTTCCGTAATCGGTAAAAACATTTCTTTGGCGATGGGAAATCTAATCTACTTCGATCCTTCACTGTCATTGCAGGATCAAGTTCCACAAGAACGGCTTCTGGACGTAATTCAAATCGAATTTATTGATCGTACGAATGAAGTTGGGGTTGAGGTCAATTCTGCTGTAGCCCTTTACCATAAGTCCAACGTTGTTCAGTTCCTGTGTGGACTAGGATTTCATAAGGCTAATGGTCTGCTTCGAGTAAGTATACTTATACTTACGTTAGATCTATCTAAGCTTGATTCAATTCATAGGAACATTTCAATTTTCTTCTATCTAGAATTTGAGAACAAAAAACGTCAAGTTGGAAAATCGATTCCAATTGGTCACTTTTTGTGGACTTGGACATGTAACTTTCATGAACTGTGGACCTTTTGTCCGAGTCGACGTGGACGCCCTGGGACCTCGGTGAGTAATCGAAACGGTATTCAGAACTGTAATTGTCGTAAACACCTAATTTCACTTGACGCTCACTGTGATGCAAATCCCAGCAATGGATTGTGCTGGGGGATTGTGTTAAACCTGTTTAAGTTTGAATTGAATAGAAATCGATCAAGTAACGTTAGAGCTGATTTGAACTTAATTATTCAAAATTTTCAGAGCTGAATCCTTCGTTGAACTATTGGATAAAACGCGAATTCACCCGGAAATGTACGAGCACGCAAAAAAGCTTGCCAGTGAAGCTTTGGATCTTGATAACGAGGATACGTTTTTACCCGGTGTGATCGAAGAAATTATGAACAATCCTGAGCCCCTCCAGCTACTCGATTTGAACAAGTACAACGAGTATCTCATGGACGGTGGAAGTGGAGATAAACTTATTTCGTTGGAGAGTATCAGACAGGAGCTAACTAAGCCTTTTTATGATGTGCGTACTCCATATGAATCCCCAGACCGTGAAGAAATCTTCTATATATTGGCCAAGGAAACACCCGAAACTCTTTATCCTGGAAGACTTGTGGTCGCTCAGGTTCAAAGTTGGTTGAGAACCAAAATGACTGCTGGTTGCGTAGTTAGTTTAAAATGTCACACTTCATGGTTCAACTTACTATCCCTTTCATTTCTTCCTATTTAGAATTCAGATACCGGGTACCGGAGAAACTTGAAATTGAAGACTCTCTTCCGGAGAAGGTCGATGGCAAGTGGCGTTGTCCTTTCTGTCGGAAAATGGATTTTCAGGAGCTTATGGATGTAAGTTTCCACAGGTTATAGTGGACACTGAAAACAATTTTATAAATAGTCCTTTTCGGCGACTATTATTCCTGCGTTTTCACTGAATATCAACGAATTTTCCAGGTGTGGACTCATTTTGATAACCATGCTTGCCCTGGATCACCTGACGGCATAACAATTCGATTAAACAACGGAATTTCTGGCATTATTACACTTGCAAACTTCTCGGACAAACAACCTGTTGAGAATATTACAGAAAGGATTGCCATCAACCAGGCCATTCATTGCCGCGTCGTATCTATTGACGCTCATCGCTTCTCTGTAGAATGCACTTGCAAAACATCGGCTCTGGCTGCAGGAAGTCTGAGGTAGTTTGCGTTACACGTAATTATAATTACCCATCCTGAGCTGTGAGGTAGAGGACTACTATTTATTTTTAATATATTATTTTAATTATTGAATATGGTTTCTAAATTGTTTTGAAGACGCCCAAGAGACACGCACTACGACACTGAAGCTGAAAGAGCGGATATTGCCAAATACAAGGTCGAGGCTGAGGTCAAATCTAGGAGGACTTACCTGAAACGAGTTATAGTGCACTCATGCTTCCAAAATATATCTTACAAGGAGTCAGAAGAACTTTTGCAAAAGATGGATCAAGGGGATGTGATCTTCCGCCCTTCTAGCAAGGTATGACCTAACTTTCAATAAGCGGCAATAAGGCTTAAGAAAATATATCGAAGGAAATATCAAATAATTTCTGGATATTAACCTGAATTCTGAATTCTGAATGTAGGGAGTGAATCATCTTACGGCTTCTTGGAAAGTTACGAATGGAATTACTCAACATATTGACATTTTGGAAACTGGCAAACTAAACGACTACACTATTGGAAAATGTCTTCAAATTGGAGAAATGGATTTTGAAGACTTTGATGAGATTGTGGCTCGCTTTATTTCCCCAATGGCCGCCCATGCTCGTGACATTATCAGCTTCAAATACTACAAGGCAGAAGATTGTGAGAAACGAGAGAATGCTGAAGCTATTTTGTTGGCCGAGCAGAAGCTGAATCCACGAAAGAGTCACTACTTGATTTCCGCTTCTAGAAAACTTCCTGGCAAGTTCGTTCTGGCATACTTACCCAAGGCCAAGACCAGTATGGAGTACTTTACTGTCACTCACAATGGACTCCGATACCGACAACAGTACTTTGACACCATTGGAAGTTTCCTACATTATTTCAAAAACAATTACAAGGAACATTTTCCTTCACCTTCTCCCAGTTCCAGTTTCGTGAGTTCCAAGTCTGGCCAGGCAACCACTATTGTCACCGGAATAACCGGTGTTTCACGTGTTGCCGGGAATTCAACTCCTTTTGGAAATACGACACCTTATCTCGGACGGACTACGCCGGGACAATACAGTCACATTCCGCGTAAGTACTAACCCAATACAGTGACTCTAATAAGCGATTACATTTATTGGTCAATATATTGTGACTTGTGAGTGACAGCAAATTCGAATTGGCACAGATTTACAATCAAGTTCAAGTATTGAATATTCATGTCAGTAAGAATTCTGAAATAATTATTAATTTTATCAGACATGGTAAAGGTGATGGTCAGGGATTCAAGAAATTACACAGAAATGCTCGGCACAGCAGAAGCATAATGGCGTCTAGCAAAGCAGTTATGAGTGAAAGCGTCCAAGCTTGTTCTGAAATACGTGACATTTCATTAGAATTACGGATACTAATGTAACAGCAATAGCAACTGCTCTACGAGATGTTTTTGCACTTAGATTTCTATTTAGTTGACTTCAATTGTAAATGGACTTCCTGGAACATGAGCTTCACCAAACTTCAAGTGGAGTCTGTAAATTCCGGAGTTTGCTGGTTTGTACTGAACATGAACTGTTCCGTCTAGATTTTCCTTAAATCCAACTTCTGCCTGACCTGGACCTTCCATGTACGCATTCAGTCCACCAGTAACTCCGCTGTTCCTCGCATCCATCAAAAATTGATTCGTCACTAGAGATCTTCCTCTGGCTAGCGCAGGACCAGATACTTTCACTCCGCTTGCCGCACTCGAAATTCCTGCTGCATCACCAACAATGTGAACGTTGAAGGGTGAGCCAGGAATATCCCGAGCGTAGAATTTGATGTACACTTTGTACTGACCGGGAAATGTTGGTGTGTAGCTCACTGTTGAATAGACAACGGTTTCAGTTTAGTCAGTTGATTAATGCACTTCTGATCACTAAAGATTTTAGTACCTTCCACAATTCCGCCGGGCAGATGATTGAAAGCAAATACAGGTCGAGATGGTCCTGTGGGTAAAAATATAGATATTTAAGGAAGTGTAATGCTGAAGGTCACGAATTAATTGTGGTATTAAAAAGAACCTTCGACGGCGAAAGTAATTCCTTGCATGGGTTGACCGTTGGGATTAAGAGCGAATTTATTCGGATACCCAGCTGTTCCCGAAACGAGTCCATCCCCATAAGCTTGAATGTAATCAGCAGACATTCTGTGTTATTTCCTGTATCCAATCCCTTTTGAGACGACAATTCTTCCGAACAACAACGCTGCAGGCAAACAATTGACTGACTAAAAAGTTTAGGTGTGTGGAGGTGAAGAAAGTTCCGGATGAAAATTACTATATGATAGAACAGACTGTGCTAAAACATAGGATTATTTAAAAGCATTGGAATAACGTAGCTAGACATCCGCACAACCTGTTGTAAAAATAGATCTAGATTAAACTTGAACCAGTTTCTAGCATGCGTGATGGCTGTGCTAATCTTCTGGAAAGAGTCTTGGTCCTGTATACAAATGAAATGAACTGATTTTGAAACTCTTGAAGCATCTTCTGAAATAGCTTTTTCGTACTTACATCACTCAACTTATCCTCATGTATGAGCCTATGGCCGCATTTCTCTTGGCTTCATTGCTTTCTTGTTGCTAAGATCTCCGGTATTCTTCCCACGCTAATTTTTAGCGAAATTCTTCGGGCTGCTTTCGTCTAGCTTGATTGACGTTCGTACAGTATGTTGACTGTTTGTGCTCAAGTATGATTGATTGTACATGTAGCATTCAGAATCCATTTCACAGCAAATGATATGCATCTGATGCATCTGATGATCTTGTAGTCCAAAAATTCGGGTTGCCACAAACGCTTTGTAGTTTGTAGATCAATGAATGCAACGCAAAATCAAATCTTCCTAATTTAAAAAATCGACTTGACTCTTTTTTTTTTGCGAACTTCCAATTATTTGAAACCTTCAAAAACTTGGCTGAGCAATAATAGTGTTAAATTCACATGTGTCAGTTGCCACTGTTGACATTTAGAACTAATCTTGCATTAAACTTTTTTAGCGCTCCCGACCAACGAAAATGAAGGCAGTATGTCTCAGCGTACAGTAAATACTCCGATGAGCATGACAATTGGAATGACCCCGAAGACGCCGAGGGACGGAAGTACACCATACACACCAAGCTGTTTGACACCTGGACCTTACATGACACCCGGCTATACTACTCCAGGTCAAGTACCCACAACTCCAGGACAATACGCAACTCCAGGGGGACAAACTCCAGGTCAAATTCCCGGAACTCCTGCTCAATACATGATGTCGGGTCGAACTCCAGGTCAAGTTCCTGGAACCCCTGGTCAATACATGACGCCGGGTCGTACTCCAGGTCAAGTTCCAATAATTCCTGGACAATACTTGACACCCGGCCGTACTCCAGGTTCAGTTCCAACTACTCCTGGACCACTGTACGGAAACATGTCTGTGGCAAATATTCCGCTTCCACCTCCTCGTCGTTAAAATACGCTCTCTTCGAATTCAAATATAAAGTAGATCATAGTAGTAGCTTCTAGAAGTAGGACTTCGAACAGGCGTATAATTCAATTAAATTTTCCATTCGCACTTGCCAACATCTGAGTAATCCCGTTGGCAAATATTACATTCTTAGCTCTTCCAAAGCACATACAATAAACTAACTTTGACCTTACGGTCTAAAAAACGAGGATTTCAGTAGCATTTTCTAATACAATGTTAATATGAGTTGAAATAGCGATTAATGATAGAATGTGGGAATAGAAAATCTTAAGCACTCCGTAAACTACTGTAGCTTTAACCCTTTATACAGTTAACCCTTTGACTCCTTTTATGCAGGGCTATTATATAGAATTTTCCATAACATAATAAAATGAATTAACACTTCAGCCAACAGCCAGTTGGGTTGAATACTATGTATTCTATTTTATAAACTCGACGAAAGCTTAAGCTGGACTGATTCCAATCCGCAAACTTCTTTATTCAGAGAAGTTCAAGTTTCAAGTAGAAAATCTTGACTTTGTTCGATTCGATAGAGAAATAGGAATTCTAATCCGGTCCAATATTGAACACTGAATTCCGCTATAAGCACGAAATTGTATTTAAACATTCTACGACTTAACTTTGTTGCTTACGCTCTCTCGGTATCAGTCTAATTCATTAGCTGACCAGGAAATTCGGTATTTCAAAAATAACATTTAATCCGCATAGGCATATTTGGAATTCGGAACATCTTGCTGATTTCTCAGAAATCGCCGTGGGTCCATTTAGGTTTTCTTTTCTCTTTGAAACTTTGAAGTCCTTCTTGAGCATCAGTGAATTGAAGATTCTTTACCATGACGGATTCACCTTTCCTATAAAGTCAAATGAACCAGTGGAATATTAGTGATTCCTTCTCTCTTCAATGCCTTCATGTCATTGTCAATAATTAATAACACATTACTTCATTGCCTCCTCGTAACCGTAGTTGAGCTGTTTATAGAAAAATTCTTTGCCCAATTTAAGAACAGGTCGACTTTTGCTAGTAATGTATCCATAGATTTCCTCGAGCTGAGACTCTGTAAGCAATTCATTGCATTTTAATTACATTTACGATTAGTCAATCACGCTTACAACTTAGGTTACTTCTAATTGTGTGCGTGTGCGCTCACCTATTTCTGATTCAGGTACAACTTTAGTTACAAGTCCAGCTCGAAGTGCCTCTTCAGAAGTAATTGGGATTCCTGTCAAAACCATAAAGGCTGCAGTGGATCTGTTCATGGCTCGTGAAATTCCAATACCCGGAGTTGAACAAAATAGTCCGAAGTTGGCTCTGTTGACATTTAAAATATTTGTTAGCGATTTGGATACACATATTATATTATTACACTATACATACATTCAATCATCTATAGTCCCGTCGTTAAAATGTTCTGGGCGGAGATATATATATATACTTAATTTAAATTATTGACATCTCTCATCTCATACTGAAGATTAGCAGACGAACCCAGGGGTAGAGAATCGGGCAGAATTTGCAGCAATTGCAAAATCACATGCGGAGACTAGTTGACAACCTGCAGCAGCAGCTAATCCTCTGACAACTGCAATAACAGGTACCTCGGCTTTCTGAAAGAAATGTCTTAATTAATTTATTTATTAACATGAACTCGTTTAGTTTAGTTTAGACACAATCTTACACGAATGGACATCATCAGTTCGGTGCATTTGGAAAAAATTGCGGCCTGAGTTTCACATCCTTGGTCCTTCGTCTATGTACAAAATATATACACATAAATTACTCTACAACTTTGGTAAATGTTATTGGATTAACATTTTCGCTTACAAGTTCTTTTAAATTATGACCAGCACTAAATACAGGTCCATCCATAGCCTCAATCGTAATGGCTCTCAAATTGACATCCGATTTATCCTTCGTTATAGCCGTAATCAGCTCGGTCATCATGTGCATTGACAAAGCGTTCCTGTCACACAAAAAAAACTATTTATACATATATTTTTCTATTTATATCTTAACCCTCTGGAAATTTTGGTCTGAACCAACGCACCTAGTTTTCATATCACTCATAATCACCCTCCTCAAACCCAGAATCCTTTCATCAAGCTTAATTACATTCGAATTTCCGTCATTAGTTCCACTTCCGGCTGAACCTCGATACGCCGAACAGTGTATAAATGACATTGACATCCGGTGACGTGTCTTCGCCGGTCTTCCAAGTAAATACGGAATAATCGAAGAAATTCTGCTCGTCATCGTCGTACAGCGGGTCACCGTCACCTGCTGCACTGGAACCGGATGTTGTTGGGACAAAAGTAGCACCCTCTAGCGGCAAATCTAAAGGAAACGGAACAACCGATGAGAAAGGATGTCAATGCAAAATGAATAAGCATAATTTCAATTAGGTCACATGGCAATTACAACAGAGGATATGACGGGTACTCGGTGGTTTGGGACCGGTCACACGGTGACAGACTCAAACGCCCTCTGGTAATGTGAACCTTGGATGACATGACAATCCCAAAATGGACGAGAGTGGGTGTACCTTAGTGAAGCACTGACTCCTCCTCCAAAATCCCTTCAACTACTTGGATATTCCGAATCGCTCCTTGGTGCTGCTGCTGCTTTTCTGTTGAGTTGGAATAAATGGTAGACGTAGACGAGGCATGCATGCAGCGGGGCATAGGCAGCATGTTGTCTTTGTGAGGGTATAGAGATGTGCAGGAGGGAAATGTGGACCCCTCGTCCTCAATAGATCTTCACTCGCTTTTCCGCATCTTCTACTCCTTTATTCCTTGTTCACGGAAGATCTTGTGCATTTGTAGTGGATCCTCTCACTTGACTTAGCCGTCTGTTTGAATCCGTGTCCTGTCGGCGGACCCAGACAAGAACCAGCAACTCAAGTAACTGTAAACTCCTAACGCAGCAACTCCATCATCATCGTCACAAACAGGTTGACCTGCAGCAGCACCCAGCATACCTCAACTAACTCAAGCCGACAGACGGACAATTTTGACGCTCGTTCGTGGTCCGTCGCCCGTGAACCAACAGACGAATAACAACGAGGTAGTATATTTACATTACGGATTAGTTCAAAATCTATTTATTTTATTTATTATGTACTTACTACACTGTACTATATATTACAAAATCATTTAATATTAACTGATGATGATGACTGATGTGTCAGTGTGATAATGACGCTGACACGGCTTGATAGAATTTCCATGACTTGACGTTAGGTTAGAGGTCCTGTTCGGGTTGCAGTTGTCAAAGACCAATATTAAAGATCTTTAATCTTGGTCTTTAGCACTGTGTGTGTGTATATTATACAACAGTCAGACACACGGTTAAGACTATCTGAACCTCTGAACACCGGAAAATCTAGGCCGCTGTTACGTTGGTCACTGAGTCACGATTGCTGTTTTTGTTTGTTAGCACATCGCAATAAAGAATAGACAACCCAAAGAGATTGTGAACCTAAAAAAGCTGACCTTTGATAGGTATACAATCTCTTTGGGTCAAGCGGGTTCTCTATTGTCTATGCTTCATGGCTTGACTTCTAACACTGTACGGTACGGTTTAATGACCCTGTCTTCGTATTAGGCCGGCGGAGGTCAGAGTACGCTTTTGACCCTGTCTTCGCATTTGGCCTGCGGAGGTCAGAGTACGGTTTTGACCCTGTCTTCGCATTAGGCCGGCGGAGGTCGGATTACGGCCTTCAAACATCGCATCGTAGTCCAGAAAAGCTATAATTACAATAAGTTCAACTGCTGATGTTTGACCTTATAGATTCACTGCGCCATATTTATACGCACTAGAAAATGCCCTTGTCCTTAAATGGGATATGTTGTATGTCGTATGTCGTACCCGTTGTAACAAAACAAATGGCTATTGCTGTTTTTGTAATTTTTCTTGCTGTCGTATGTATTGCTTTGCTACCAACAATTTTCATGAGTATAATAGCAAGATCAGTGAGGTGAGGTCATTGAATATCTGGGAGCATTTAGGAAGACAAACAAGAACGTTAAGCCCATAAGATTGGAAGATATATAATAGAACTTGAGCTGACCAGAACAGGATGTATGACGTATGACTGTATGAGAGAGCATTTTACTGACCATGGGCTACTTATCGGCCATCTACCTACACATCACCTTATTTGAGTGGCGTTGGTTTTGTTTAACTTTTTACTATTTTGTAACTTTGAAAGCCTTAAAAATATAATCATTTGCCTCTGTTTCTGCTATTTCAGAGTCATCCCAATTCATACACGTTATATTAATTTTGAATTGCCGAAAACGAAAATGAAAACCGAACTCTAAAGCGGAGTATGACTTGACTTTGGATAGGAAGGACAGACACAGACTGGACACGAACGAGATCGCAAGCAAGAAAATCGTAAACCAGTCAACAACCGAATATCTGGAACCTTCAAGTTAATTTTATAGAATCTTATGTAGTTAACTTCTTTTCAAATGTCGAATGAACAAAATATCGCGTACAGCTTGAACAACCACAACGTATAATCTATGTCTTGTAAAACTTCCATTGTATAATTTCCATTTCGATTCAATACTATTCGTATTGTTGCGTTGTTAATAAGTACATCATCGAACAGTATTTGGTTGTAATGGTAATAACGTAACGGACGCTTGACATGACACAAACGAACGGTCAATATGGTTATCCATATAAGACGTCATAAAGGTTGCCAAGCCGTGCGCGTTTTGTGTGATTCATAAGTGCGTCGTTGCATGCTTATGGCTCCCTACCAAATAGGACATAGGAGTAGGACATAGATATACAAAGTAAGTACAGAGCTCATAAGCAGCAGCAGCAGTAGCGGGGCGAAACCAGGAGGGCGGACACAAAGGAGCGAGCAGGAGCAGCAGGCAGGTCCACGGAAAGCTAGCAAAGCAACCTAAACTCAAGGCCATATGCCAGAAGAGTTGGTTGGGGTTTGGGTTCTTCTGTAGTAATCACAAGGGATGGATGGGTGTTGTGTGAAACATCTATAAATTGCATACCTTTACGTTTACGGTTTATCAACTCGAGTTCGTATTCATTCCCAAGCTCGTCGCCTCGTCGTCCCTCTGAAAATAGTTATAATTTTGTAACACACAGCAGTCAACGGTAAGTCTTGTCAGCTCCTCTGTCCAGTCCATTGCGCTAGTTTCACTTCCACGTGTCACAGTAAAGTCAGCATCAGTATCAGTACTATATTTACGTCATGGTTGTATATTCACACAACATTTGCCTGATGCCTGATATAAAACTAAAAGCTCAATTTTTATTCAATTTGTTTCAGATCATGTCTGCAGCTGTGGAGGAGCCCATGGAGGAGGAAAATAAGCCAGCTTCAGACACCGAATCCGGACCTGGCTCAGAACCAGCAGCAACTGTGAAGTTTGAGGACGCAGAAACAGACACTGAGATCGAAGGGACTAAGGCAAACAAACCAGAAGAAGAAGAGACTCAGGTCATTCCAACAACTGAGGAACCAGCTGAAGCTGATTCGGAAGCTGCTTCGAAAGACGTCGAAAATTCAACCGTTCCGCAAGCTGAAGAAGGCGCTGCAGCAGGTGGAGACGCCAATCCGTCAGTTGAAGATGCCGCTCATTCAGGTGAGGAGGATGATGATGCTACGGAAGATGAAGAAACTGCTGAAGAACCAGGGATTCGCGTGGTGAGTCTCGATTCTTTGCATGAGCCCGGCGGAGACGAAGAGGAAACAGAAGACGATGATGAGGAAATACCGCAAATAATTGGAAAGAGGTTGCCAGTTGTGAATAGAGCCAGGCCTTCCAACGGTCGTCAGACAGAAGGAACTCCGACAACAACACCTTCAGACATTGTTACACGTAAACGCACCGCATCACTCACAACATCAGCGGACGGTGGGCCTCGAGCCAAGTTGGGCAGAAGTACTTCAAATGTTTCGGTAGGTTCCTTAGGTCATTGGTCATTGTGCACCAAATGGGGCAGATTCTGTAACCTGACATCAAGATATTGCATAAAATTCGTCAGGGCGCAAGCCAGCTGCATTCTGGTGTTATAATTGGCATGACATGTCTTATCTGGTCTTGGGCTGATTTGGGCTTGAACAATTATGACCAGAGATTTTTCCTAATCGTTCACAAAGTCTCATTTTTTCGTTACTTATTACAGTCGACATCAACGAATAATAGCGGAGGAAGTGGAGAGCTTTCTATTGAGGACTCAACACATGATAAGTACTGCTGGGTTTGTCATAAAATTGGCGTGCAGTTCCGCTGTAGAATCTGCCCAAGGTCCTATCACAACAAGTGCGTTCCGGACTCTCCAGAGATGAAGGGTAATCCTGAGGATGGAACTCAGTGCGTTTGCCCAGAATGTGTTGTGGTGATGAGAGCGGAGAACACTAACTACAGGTACTTGCGTTAAACATTAAATAGAAGAGTCCATAGGATACGGGTGTGGTGGCAAAGAGCCGTACCATTAGTCTGTAAATAGTTGTAGCTTGCTCGCTTGGTTGTAGCTTTGGAATGGAATATTAGGTTCGACTGTCGGGTACTTCGAGTCGTCTTTTCCTGACGATCAAGTTCCTCCTCAATGCAATATGCTACATATGTTTCTCTTCTTCCTCTGGGTATATATCCTGTTCTAAATCATTAACCTCTATTTAATGTTAGCCCATCAAGACTAAAGTACTCAGGCATTCCAATCCAATGGATACTGTCTTACTTGATATACTTTTGTTTCTAAAGGTCCGAAGCAATGAAACTTTTGAGCATGGATCAGCTCATGGGAATGCTCAAGCAAATCTGTGGAAGAATGAAGACCACACAAGGGGTAAAAACCTCAAAATTCAGTATTCCATAAATCTGACCCTCGGCCTTAATTCTAAAAGTATAGTTTTTTCGTACTACGATTTTAAATAACTATAACCCTTGACCCAACCTGCGATAGCTATCAGGCGCGTTGTATATACTGATTGTCAGGCAAGGGTTGAAGTTTGACGCACTATCCGACTTGCGTGAGATCTTGAGGTTCCTGATGCACATGAATGATCAGTATCGATTGTATAACGACTTTCTCTCATTTACTTTATAGTCTGAGCCATTTCTGAAGCCCGTGCTGCCAGAAGATGCCGAGGACTATGATGAATATGTTATTTATCCAATGGATATTGCAAAATTGGAGAAAAATATAAAGCAGCGACAGTATGGATCAACAGAAGCCTTCCTTTCGGATGCTCAATGGATTGTTCACAACTCTATCATCTTCAATTCGGGTAATGCTCGTCAGTGTGAATTATCTACTTTCTGGTCAATGGCAATACATTGCAATTTCTTCAGATATAAAAGTTATATCGAACTATTTTCTGGTAGCGACTTCTCCTTACACGGCAGCTGCAAAGCGTTTGCTGAAGGTGGCAAAGCAAGAGCTCTCTGAAATTGAGACTTGTCCCGAGTGCTACAGTAATGCTCATCATAAGGACAATTGGTTTGTCGAAGCTTGTGTAAGTTTAGCATTCAGCATGATATATTTAATTAGACATTCTTTCCATGTTCTCAATGAAGTATTTGAATTTTCATTCAATTTTTCAACCAAATCAACAGAAACGTCCACACATTTTGGTTTGGGCAAAGTTGAAAGGATTTCCATATTGGCCTGCGAAGGCAATGAAGATTAAGGACGATCAAGCTGACGTTCGTTTCTTTGGACAACATGACCGAGCTTGGGTCAACGTCAAGGATTGCTACTTGTACTCTCTTGAGCAGCCGAATGCGGCTCCAAAACGAAGTGCCCCTTTGAATGCAGCTGTGGAGGTATGTCGCGGCTTATACAATGTTTGAATATTGGATAGAACAATTATGCTAAGTCTAAAATATTTCTTATCTCCTTTTAGGAGCTCAATTTGCATGTTGAGAAACTCAAAGTTTTGTTTGGTGAAGTAACATTTTCTGAGCCAAAAGTGGTTATGGGTCCTACACTCTCTGTGGAGCAGATTCAGCGCCTTTTGCCAAAGGTAAGCTTTCTTCGAAATTAAAAATGTCGTGGACTATAACATTATGGTCTGAAGCTGAATTGAAGACGATAAATGATAACACAGAATGAAATTCCAACTGCATAGCGACATTTCTGTCTCAAACCTATAGGGATACAAATGTATTATGCCTTTTGACTGCTAAGCTGTATTTCCTGCATACCTCTTGGCTTGGAATTAATTCTGTGTCCTTTCCTGATAACAGTATGTGGGCCAGGAGCCATCCAAACAACGAAGCTCAACTCAGTTAGCCACCAAGTCAAGTCCTGGAAAGTCTCCAATGAAAATGACGATTTCTTCCCTCAACACAAGTCCTAAAGTAGTGAGCAACTCGGTCAATCAACCATCTCCTGGATCTGAGGAACAGTCTGAACCTGAGAATACTGAGATGGAAGTAGATGAAGACACACCGGAAGAAAATACAGAAGGAAAGACAGCAGAGCCTGAAGAAGATAAGGTTGAGAGTGAAGAAGATGCTGAGAAATCCAAAGATCAAGAAGAACAAGACGCACCCGAAAATGAAAAAGAGGTTCGTGTTCCAACTGGGATTTTAGCAAATGCTTTGGGTCTCAAGCGTGCCACTCGTCGAAGCACGAGTGTTAAGGATGAAACAAAGAAAGCTGAACCGGAACCAACTCTTCGGAAATCATCCCGACGTCCGTCAGTTGCAAATGCAACTCCAGCAAAGATTGTTCCAAAGCCGGAACTTGTTGACAAAGTTGAAGATCAGGACAACTCAAACGATGACTCTGCAATCCTGGATGACTCCGTTGAAGATCCCCAACCGAAAGCAAAACATTCAAAGGCTCAGGATTTCATGGATCAAGCTCAGACCAAGCCTGGTTACCGGTTCAATATTTCAAAGGATATCTCAATCTCAGCAATTGGGGATGACATGACTTCTTCAGTTTCTCCCATTCCATCTAATGATAGCACGCTTCGTCGAAATTCGACTAAAGTAAGCGCCACTGGTCGACCAATCTCTGTTGCAATGAAACCAGCCACATTCAAGAACTCTCCTTCTCCTGTGCCGCAGACTCGACCTCGTTTGTCCAACAATATTAGCCTAAAATATCCTCCTGCCAATTCAAACAACAAGCAAGGAGGACAGGCTCAGAGTCAGACTAGTATGCAAATGCAAATTCAACAAATGACTCATGGACTCACAGGCTCAGCTAATCCTCGACTTCGGCCTACCGTCGTTCCTTCCGGAGCAACCTCAGGTCAGCGCTACTGCTTGAATAAGGATGGTTCTGTACGACCAATGCTCAAGGCCAATCGACCCAGCCAACAGGTTGGAAACAATAATCGTGTAAACAGGTAAATTCATCTCTTCCACGATTGAATTTAAAATTGAAGTACGTAGCCTCTAATTTAGTTTGTATTGTTCTTATCAGCCGTACAACAACTCAAGCGGGTTCCGTCTTACGTCCAAATATGGCCACCAAGGACGGAACTTCAGCCCTAACTCCAAGTTCCGTGACTTCAACGATACAAGGAAGTCAAGGACATTCCGGCGGTGCAATCACCCTCCCTGGAGGAACCATCACAGTGACGCCTCTGACCCCGCTCAGCATTGTTGGGACATCGGGTGCAATGGCAATTCCTACTTTCACAGGTACGAAGAGCATTCATTCTAAACGGAAACGCTGCGCTGGGTCTAGCCTAGTTATATACTCAATAGGAACTACAAATTCTATTCGGGCCCTCTTACAGGATCAACGGTGTCTGCAGTCGGAGTAAACGGACTTTCTGCTCTCACCACAGGAACTAAAGCAGGCCAAGGAAGCATTGTTCGACGAACTGGGAACGTGACACTTCCTCAATCCGTGGCTAATCACATGAATCTATGTGCCAAGGGCGTGAATGAAATCCTGAAGAATACAGTCGAGTCGATAGCATTTGATATTCTGGAAAATGGAACGGCGAGTGGAAAGATTGACGCCTCTGTCGCACAACAGGAGAAGGATGCCCTCATTCTCAAACATTCCAAGGAAATGACTGATCTTCGACACAATCACGGTAAACTGTCCCTTTTTTGCTAGAATATTGATGAGCCAAGTGCTAAATTAGTTCTATTTGCAATTTTCAGACATTGCCATGCGAGAGCTGCGGCTGAGCATGGAGGGTGAGAAGCGTCGAGCAGTGGTTGAGATGAAGCGTCAATGTGAAACTGAGAAGCAGAAGATTTTGGAAGAGGTCAAGAAGAAACAGTGGTGTGCTCGGTGTTCTCGTGAAGCTCAGTTCTACTGTTGTTGGAATACTTCCTACTGTGGCTACCATTGCCAGGTAATTGTGACATTCCTATGGTCGCCCCGTAAAACTCAGCATTTGTTCACTATTCTTAACCATTGGCCTTTGGCTTTTGTTCCACAGGAGGATCATTGGCCCTCACATATGGCAACATGTACTCAACAGAAGTAGGAGAGATATTCTCGTCTGATCATTATGCAGTCCTGCATAAGTACGCATAGCCTAATACAGATTAAGACACCTCCATTTAGCTAAGCTTCTAGAACCCTTTGCATTTGCAATTTGCAATACCTCTAATAATGCTTACAATTAATTCAGCGAGTCAAACACGACTCATTTTCCTATTTCTACCTATTTGAATGAATACAGAATCCAGGTACCTTGATATAATAATAAACATTACTGTAGATGTACCTGTTGTGCAGAGTAGGTTTATTGACCTTTGCTGTTCTAACTTGAGAACAAATCATGATAATGGTTGTGTGTATTGTAGTTTATAAAGTGCAACATGGGAAATGAATCCATTCAACGTGTGCAAGTGACGTGTGACTGTTTCTCTATTCCACAATAATGTATGTGCACCAATATTGCTGATGGATGACCCAAGATTTGCCCATGCCTACAAAAGTAGTACGTTGTACAAGTATGTGTGTTTCGTGAATATTAAATATTCTTAATAATTTGCTAATTTGTAAAATAATCTCTGTTAGTGTTTTGATTTGCCTAGTTGATTGAATTGAACACTTCTGTATTTAGAAAAAGAGTATTTATATATGCAATATATACAAATTATTTGTAGTATGAATGCTGTGAGTTCATATGTACAAGTATGTAAGTTCACATTATATTAAATATAGAAAGTTTTTTTGAACTAACTTCATGCGTACGTACACCTTGATTTTTGTTACTTGCACTTCGTACACGTGAAGCTCGTTGAAAATCGAAATATCGATCGAGTTCATCGGTCGATAGCCACATTTCATGGACAAAGTACGAGTACATGCACAAGGTTCAAAAATTCGAGTTTAGTTGACTGGCAAAAAAAAATGTTGGGAGCGTCGAACGTAATTTTCATTGCTCTTTTTTTAATGTTTCATTTCTTACAGCTTAGAACAGCTTTGATTTTCAAATCGTCTTTTTTTGAATAATAAATTACCCCCCAGTCCATGCGAACAAACGAGCCGGTAGTCTAACTCAATTAATTAGGTAAGAATTAGTAACACTCTAAATTGCCCTATATACAATAGACGTGTCGTGCGAGCGTGGAAACAGGCATGATATTGAAAAAACGTTAACAAAAAAAAACAAGTTTCACAGTCTCTCACGAGATTGAAAACAATAGTTGAACTCTGAATTTTTTAAAGTTTGTTGCAGTTTGTTGCATAGAAATACATTAGAGAATCTGCGGCTAGAGCTAATAAGTCTTCCTTTGCATCATGTTGAATTGAAATTCCAATAAATTGTAATCATACATCATTCAGCAGGAGTCGTGTCGTATCACTAGTTGAGGTTACACTTGGGTTGTTGTTGTTGTTTGTTGTTGCACAAAAGTAGTGTCCAAATTGTTTCAAAAGGGAATTCTTTGAGAATAAATTCATAAAGTACTGGAAAAAATCAAAACTCGGGTCAGTTTTGATGACTCAGGTCAGGATTTGGGTCATTTTTATTTGGAAACAAATGAATTTCTTCCGAGTGTTTATTTAGTTCCACACTTGGGCGAGGAGAAAGGGTTGAGCTCTTGCATTTGTAGCATTCGGTTTCTGCTTCAGATTTTTTTAGAGTTTTATCATTGTTCAAGTTTGATTTGCTTCAAGGTATCATCACCTCACTGTTCGGTTAAACGTGATATTTACCCACTTGCACAACTCACCCGCAACATGTTAAACGACATTTGCTTCAACTCGGATTTAGTGAAATATCGGAAACCCAAATTGTAAAAAAAAAAGAGTAAATACCCGGGTAGAGTACATTTTTCAGTTTTAATTTGTACTGAATCGGATTGTTTTCTTCGTTTCTGTAAATCCAACTGTTTTTTTAAAGTGTTTCACATCACATCACGGCCAAGTGCTTCCATTTTTTACTTGTATGTAGAGAAGGTCCAGCAAAGTATAGAATAGTTTCAGAGCTTCTCTAAAAAGCAGGTCACGACTCACTCCATTTAAATTAAGTTTTACTACAACTAGAGGAGTTGAGTAAGTAGTAATTAATTTTTCCCCTAGTTTCGTTCTACTTGTCGAAATCTCAGAATATTTTATGTTAAACCTTCCAAAAAATTTGTGAATCTAATACAACTCGAGTGAATGTACAATTGGGAGGGTTAGTGTAGTTACGTTAAGGTTTCAAGTTTCAACCAAAACACCTTCACCAGCAATCTTCAGCAGCTTCTTGTCGAATTTCTGGGTCAGGGACGCTTTTGAGGACATGGGACTTCTCGATTGACTTCAGCGATGTTTTAAAACAACACTTAGAACAAACACTACCACTTTAGTCGTCTTCTGGTGTTGTGAAGGAGTCAATAGAGTCGTAGATGGTCGAAGGATTGTATTAGTTCCGTGGAGGGCGACCGCCTCCAGAACTTCCTCGTCCACCTCCGCGATGGTCACGACCGTCCTGCAAAAATTATTATTTAAGCTTCTTTCTAATTTTGCGAACATAGTAGATCGTGTGTAAACCAATTGACCTGAAGACTAACCCTTTGATAGAAATCCCTGTCTCCACCTCTGTCGAAGTTTCGCCCATTATCCCGACCACCTCCGTAGTGATCTCGTTCCATTCCACGCATACCACCTCCACGTCCCTGAAAATGTCCATGATGGCCATCTCTGTCACGAGGATTGTCTCGGTTGTCTCGGTGTTGAGAGTAGTGATTACTCTGTGAACCTCCACCACGATGTCCATGACCTCTGTCACCTCGATCATGATTATGATTATTGTTTGACGGAGGTGGTGAAGGAGCCGTAGTTCGACGATGGTCTTCCTCTTCTTGTCTCTTTTCGTAGTGAATGAAGTCGTCAAAAATGGATGTTGTGTGGTGATAGGTGTGCAGGATCTTTAGAACTTGCTTGCCTTTCTCAAGTGGTACTTCCTGGGAATATATGGAAATTATAGAATGATCTGTTAATCAGATATACTTACTTATTATATTGACAATGTGGTCAACTTACCTGCGTGTCCCGAGAGTTGGTTACAGACTTGTCTTCATTATTTTCTAGTCGAATGTGTCTGAGAGCGGCATTGGGTACGTCTTTCACGTAGATCCACTTCACCTTGAACTGTCCCTTCCACTTGTCCTGACACCAGACCGAGGATGAGGACTCGTAGTCAACATTGCTCATCATCTGGGCCATACCGCAGAAGTGACCGGACGAGTTGACCGAGAAGAATAAATAGATTGGTCCTTTCCCATCACGCTCACGCCAAGCTTGATCCAGCCTCTTGTTCCCTGTTCAAATCAGAAGTGGATCAATGTCACACCAAAATGTCACAAGTCTCAGGCCAAGGAGGAAGCTAAGTACTAGTGACATACCATGCTCAGTGCTGCACCAAATCTCGTATTTGATTGAACGATGGATGTCATCTTCCGAGTAACTCTTGATGACGAAGAATCTGGCTCCGTCGGCTTGCAAGTCAAAGCTAGCCGGATTGTAGTCGCTCTTCATCTTTGCTTCGTCTGTGAACAAATGTTTGTATTAAGTCCACTCAACTACATTCGCAGAAGCTATTGATTTGTAATTTACCTGGATATTGAGGACCCGCAGGAGAAGATTTGCCAGGAGCTGCAGCTGCCGCAGGAGTCGGTATATGATTCGAGTTATTCACAGCCACATGAGATTGTTGTAAAAGTGGAGGTGGTTGCTGATGTTGTTGATGGGACTGGAGAGGTGGTGGTTGTATGCTGTATCCCATTTGGCCTGGTGGATGTTGTGGGTAGCCTCCTCCTCGGGGTAGTCCTTGAACGTGCATTGGAGGTGGTGGCATGGAGTTGTTTGAGTGATGCATGCCAGGTGGCATGCTGGGTGGCGGCATTTTGGGAACTCGTTCCATACGTTCCCAAGCTGGTGGATGAGGGGCTTGAACTGGAGCTGCAATTGGTGCCTTTGGCACTGAACCATTTTTCTCCCATGTTCCTGAATTTGTAAAATTATAATTCAATTAAATTAATTTTTTCAATGACTCAAGAACAACTAGACGATGAGAAGTTCGCATACGCTAGACAATTCAATCTCAAAACTCTACTTATTCCAATTTCGCGTTTTAAAGATATTGCATACCAAGCATGATGGGAGGTGGTGGCATTCCTCCAAGTCCAGTCTTCTTCTTCATCAAGCTTTGTGGTTTTGCAGGTTGTGATGCAATGGAGGCCCAAGTAGTCTTCTTGGAACCGCCACTGCTCATCATTTCCTTCAAGTCTTTGAGTGAATGGTCCTTGTCACTCAGTGACAGGCCACCCATTCCATCAACCATTTTCATCCCACGCTCATCTCCGTACATACCATCCCTGTGATTACAACGAAAGGTCAAATTAGATAGTAGCATATACTACGTGGTGGTCTTCAACTCATACTTGACAAGTAGCATCAATTTCATTTTGATCATTTGAAATCCTTATTTACTTATCTCAGCTTTATTAACTTGCATTACATTAACGAACTTCTCATACCTTGATCTGTAGTAGTCATCATAGGAAGGCTTCCTAGGCTGTCCCCATGTATTATAGTCTCCATTTCCATAACCGTAGCCAAATCCAGGTTGACCACCAAAGTTTCCAAACCCACCAGCATTCCCTCCTCCAAACATGCCTCCTTCCATATTATTGTAGTGTCCTGCGGGTGGTGCCGCTTCATGAATTCCCGTCGAGTAGCCTCCGCCCACAAAAGCCATTTCACCGCCATTTGTTGACCAAGGTCCGCCTTCCGGAACACCAAACGTTGGCCCTGTTTGATACTGGAATCCGCCGTAGTAGGGCATATTATAGGGATCACCTCCACCCATTGCAGAAGAGTATCCCTAATATTTTAAAATAAGATTTAGAGATATCACTTCAGGATTGAGTGTAAACTAAATGCGCCGAGGAATTGGGTTTACCTGATGATGCGGCTGCTGCTGTTGCTGATTTCTCCATGAATCTACTTCTTCTCGATCTCCACCACCATGATGATCTTTGGGTCCATTTGGAACTAGTCAAATTGAATATATCAGAACAACCAAGGGCTATGACCCCTTCGACGCAGTTTCTCAGAGTATTGAATTAAATATAAGTACTTACACGAAATTACGTTCAACTTTGTAAACTGTTGCTTTAAAGCTCTTATTAGCGTTTCAAGAAAGAACACATCCATTAATTCATCACGCGCAACTTGCAAAGCAAATACCTTCGAAATGCTAATCCAGTGCTAGTTAAAATGAGGTTCATGTCTCATGTATTATTCAAGTAGGACGAAGTGAAAGTTGTTGGTTACTCTTGTCTTTCTCAGTGTACTGTACGTGTTAGAAAATCTTATTCAGGTGAGCATTGATCGCCATAGGCTTTTGCGCAACCAAAAAACCCATGATATGGGAGTTAAAGGGGACCAGCTACAAGCGTGGGAGGATGCTTCATGCTAAAAATATGTGTAAATAAATAATGTTTCTCAATAAGTTCCATACTTACATCTATTATTGTAGGGTTTTCCCAGGTTTCCTTGTCCTTTACTCTTCTGTACAAAAACAAAAAAGAAATTAAGTCAATATACGAGTTCATATATTGATTGTGCATATCATAAATACAATCATAGAATACATCATTAGATCTTATTGCCGATTGCTGTTTAAGGTACTTAACGCAATTTCGTAGCACTTTCAGTCCAAACTCTAAAGGCGCTTAATAAGATCTTAAATTATACATTCATTTCCCATCCACACTAAGCTTAGAAACAAATAAATATATCGGTGAAATATCACGAAAGCATCTCTGCGATAAAACAAAATGATGTAATTAAACAATACCTGTACAACCTATAAGCTAACCTATAACCCAACGTATAATTAGTAATAATTCGGCATCTCTTGTCACCAGAGCGAGAACCATGAATCCAAATATGTTGGAATTATGCATATATTTACCATCAATAAAATTCCAGTGAAGTCACAAGATAAGCTGAGTTGACTGCTTCTGAATCTTTGTCTTTTTCCGATTCCCCTGCACATCTTGTACTCTAAAGCTTAAAGCTTATCAACATGTCGAGAGTTAACTTGGAGTCAAAGAACTTTCAAAGTATGGATATATATGTAGCTTACAGTTTACAGTTTAGTACTTATTAATAACACAATGCACTATCGACTAGCGCATTGGACTTAACTGCCGTGCAGTAGTGGCCAGTGAAACCTATTTGCCACTTGCCACACACACATCACACATCATGCATTTAAGCTATGTCGTGTTTCTCAACTGCTTCTCAAATCTCATACAAATTAGTAGTGCTGGATTACTGGATCTGGATTTGTTGATTTCGTTTTACTGATGATTTTAACTTTCAACCAAGCACAATAGCTTGCACGACATTCAACGTTTGAAGGAACTGTGCATTAATCGTGTTTCAGTTCACGTAACTCGATACAAATGCTACTACTGATTGGAATGTTATCTGAGTTACATTGCTCAATGAAACACATACTTTTCTCTTACTCATTCTTCAGCAATGGTGTTGTCCTGTTTACTTACGTCTGGCCTGAATGATGTGTATCACGTGAAACAGAAAATGAACTGAATTGACGTATTGAACAACAGTAGTTGTTCATAAATTACATTCTTCAAATCGAACTAACACAATGGTCTAACTCTGTATATAGCGTACTATTTATATTTAATTTTTAATTACAAGTATAGTATAAGTTAGTTGGTAGCTTAGTTTGAGAATGGAAGGAAACTTAGGCTGTGATTTACTTATCACATTATACTTCCGGACATATGCTGATTGTGTCGTTATTCCGTGTGTGTCATGTCATGCCCGTGCCAAGTACCACCGTGTATGTGACACCATTATTTATTACGAACCAAACACATGCACATAAAAAACATTAGTCAGATGCGCGGGATACGACTCACACAACACATCCGTTATAGCATATAGGAATGAATGAACCAAAACAATTATGATTGGTTCATCGTACACGTAGTATGTATGATGTGAATTAATTCAATGAAGTGTTAATTGTTAATATTAATAGGCAAAAAATTACAAGTAGCTTGCTTGAATATATACGGATAGATTTCATTTGGAACTTTCTGTTAATAGAATTTAGATCAAACCGGAACAGAGACAAAGCTTTAATTTACAGTCAATTCGAAACACTATTGTGTATTGAGTCAAATATTCTATTCTAAAAGATAGAATCCTGTGCTGAATATTCCCATAGTCTGTACAATTAAAATATGTTCCATCATGGAATCCATAGAATGTCTGCAAAGAATTGTATATACTTTCTCCTTTGTCCTTAACATTCATCAATAGTTGTTAATTTATGTTGCATTGCATGCCAATATTCGTAAGAATTCTGCCAATGTCAACATGTGAAAGTGAAATTGCATTAGACTTGTACGTGTAGGACGCACAACAAGAAATATGAAATAGGATGTAGATGTAGGAATAAGTTAGAGTTAATCTTCATAATGTCATTAGAAAATCAATTATATTGACAATTGATCAATTGACCATGTTTTCTGATGTAACATGTGCGTACAAACCTTGAAACAATGAAAACGTAGGCAGCTGAACACTGAACGGATAAGTCAAAACTTGAATCATCCTTTGTCCTTTATAAACTATGTATATGAAATGAACTAATGCTCAGCTGTCACCAGTCACCACCCCTCTTCCTAATGACAAAATGACATTAAACATTTCACAATTTACAGAAGTCATACGTTATACGTGTACATACATTACTTCTTTTACATTGTGCGCGCGTGTTTTACGTGCTAGATTTCAAGTGCATGTCGGTGTCGGTAATTGTGTATTGTTGATAATTGATACAGTGCAATGCTGAATGATGCCTTGAATATAGCACATGATTGCTTCGCATACATTTTGACATACACATATGACCTTGGACCTTGACAAGAATTGAAAAGTATAACACGTACCCATGACCCATGACCCACGTACAACGTACGTGTATTGCATATTTTCTCTAGTTTCATAATTTCACGATTGTCACAGATCGAACGTTGAATTGCACGCGTATTTATAATTACACAGCAAGCAAAATATAATACATTCTTACATATTGCATACACACATAGAAGCATGACACATGATTAATATCCCCAAATAATAATCAATAAACAATAGATTAGATAGTTGTAGTGATTGAATAGATCAAAGCACAAACACAAAATATCAAGATATTATTTTTTATACTTCTAATTATAATTGAATTATTATTTAAAAATTTGAAATCAACCTACCTGATGCTCCGCAGCGCTTGTAGACATGAGGGTTTGATTTATGCTGGAATTGGAAGGGGAGGGTATGGGTTTTGGGTGGTTCCTGTTCTGTGCTCAAGCAAAAAAGGGTCACGAAATTCCAATCCGCTTCTGTTCAAGTAGAAGAATAACTCAAAATACAGTTCAGAACTTCTCAGTGAAGCTCGAGCAGGTCAAACAAGGATCTTGAATCAACCAGTGACGAATGACGAATACCTTGTGACAAACGAGCCGAAATTCCTCAGTTGTCTGTCAAGTCTCTCTCACTCAACTCTTTGGATTCTGAGCACACACGATGATAGCGATAGGCTCTCTGTCTCTGAGGCTATGAACTCTGAAGAACTGAATCATGAATTAAACCCCAGCTATACAATGCGTCCAATACGGGAATATCATCTGGAAAAGCACAACAAAGAAACATGCCGTCTTTATAAATTAATCTATCAATTATATAAGTAGTACAAACTATGTGACAAGTGTCAATCATAAAACTTGTCATATATATTTTCGCAGTAATAGGTCACGATGAGAGGCTTTAAATATGATATGACGGTCTGGAATATTTCCATTCACATTCGGATTCGTGTGACACATTGTACGTTCTTACGGGAAAATCTATAGTAAAGCACATTGCCGAATAATACTGTGTGGAATGTTCAAGCTAATGCATTCGGAGAAATGTGATTTAATCCTGGACCACTTCCGTGTCATCTGTTGGCTCAGAATCGATTTCTTTCATTCATTCAACAACACAGGCTTTCATTTTCAATTTTCACCTCATTCTGGAGAATGAACAAAGGAAAGCACACAGCTAATTTTAGTGGCTAATTTTATTGGCTAAAAGCATCTCCCTTATTGAGATGTCATAATGATAAATCATAAAATGTAACATAGTAATTTGCATATTGCATAATGCATACCGAAACCGAACCGACGACATCCACTTGAAATCAATGATTCAAAATTCAAATATGTTACTATGGCAACATCATATGCCATGTCCTATGCACCATTAAAATTAAATGCTTGGGTACATTAAATACCTCCGTTGGTAGTTGGTACATAGAGGTACCTAATGAACCGAAGCTATGGCTTTCACATGAGAAAATCATGCTTAGCATTGGGAATTTTTGACCTTTGACCTTTAGAAGAAAATGACCGAAACAAAAGTTGTAGTACTCCTAGAGATAAGCAACTTTTGTTTCTACAACTTTTTCGTAGAGTGCGTAGTTCAGGTCGTAGGTCACTGGGGAAATTTGTATTTACCTGAATCGATCATAGAATGAAAAGACGCGGCCGGGCCGATGGGGATGGTTCATTTGGGGGCACCTTTCAGTCAAGATCCAATAAGCGCAGCTGCGCTGACCGGGATTTAGCGCGACGTATCTGTTTAACTTACTAACCGTGCGGCTCCGTGAGCATGAAATTCCTTCGATCCACACTCCGCAAAAGTATTCACGGTCATAATTGTTACAACCAGTTACAACTAACAAACTCTACGATTTGAGATTTGCTTTGTACTTTTTCCGTAAATTCCTGAGGAGTCGAGCCAAGTG